>JAQFVV010012697.1:551667-566667 GCA_028023455.1 Epiperipatus broadwayi
CAAGTTACGTATTGCTCAAAACTTTTTCTTTATAATTACCAAAAACAAAATCCATTATAATGAAAATATAAAATTTGACTTTATATTTCCTTTTTTTTTCTTAAAAAAAAAAGAGAAAAACATTTCAAATATATATATATATATATATATATATATATATATATATATATTATATATATATATATATATATATATATAAGATATATATATAATATATATATATATATATATTAAACATTTCTGGATTACAAATAAAACAAAAAATATTCCCAACATAAACAAAAGTCATTACAAACTTAAAACTATTCTTTATGTAGTCTTTTTTTTTTTCATAAGATAAATTTGTTAGTAATAGAGCACATATACTTGCACTGTGGGTGTAATGGGGATATAGTATAGACCAAACCCAGTTATTTACTTCACATATATAAACATTTATACACATGTTTTAATTATAATCTATTTGATCGATTTTATATTAAATTCTAATTTTTTAAAGATTAGCTGTGCTGAATTCTCAGCAAGAGCCATTTTGTACATGGACATTATATACATTCTGACAAAATCCCCCCATCCCTGATGAGACTGTTAAAATGAGGTCACTCTTTTTAATGGTCTTATTTAACTATTTTAATATTTTGTTTAATTATTTACATTTTAAATTTAACATTTATATATTATTAGTTTTAGCATGAAAGTTATACCATTCAATGAGCAGAAATGTAAACCCACATTCCTTCAACCACCAATATGCATGGCCCAGACTACATCGGCTTCCCGCATGCTATGTTGAGACCATGAGAAACCCAGAGCATCAGCCTACAGATCCCTACTACATCCAGACTCTGTGACAGGCAATGTACGTAAAGAAACATAATATTTAAATAAATGCATCCATGCTCATACTTTTGGAGACATACAAGATCTTTTTGCATTTTCAATAATGAAGAAATGAACTCTGTTTACAAAGAGTTTTTTGAAAATATATTGAGCCAATAATTTCAATTGGCTCATGTTATATTTTCTGTGTATGTAAATGTACATATATGCACACATAAATATTAGGTATAAAATAAGAAATAAATGCTGTGTATATAGAAAGTTTTTTTTGTGGTATTATTTATTTGTTTTTTTTTAGTAGGCATTTGGTGTTATATATTAGTTTTTTTTTATTGGGATTTAAAAAAAAACAGAGAGAAAAGAAAAAGATAAAATGGTAGATTAGATATTTTTTTTAATTGGATTAAGAGATTACTTCGAAAGTGATATTAAAAGAAATATATATTTTTTTGTTTTTGGAAACAATTTTTCATTAAATTTTCTAATCTGAACAGAAGGAAGAGAGAAAAGAATTGTAATTAATTCTATTGTTGTGACTTTTAGTTGGAAGGTGTTAAAAACAAAAAGGAATTAAAAAATGCAATCACTGGCTGGGAACATGTTCAAATAAAAGGACAATGGATAAAAAAGACTACAAATAGAGAGAAAAACCTCTTGTATTAATTATTAGCTTATTAGTTTGCTTTTAATAAAAAGAAAAAAAAACTATTATATAGAAAAACATGGAAATAAAAATGATTGAAGGCTAAAGAAATAGAATCTGTCCCCAGCTGGGACACTGATCCATTCCTAGATTTTCATCAAAACAGGAATCCATTTCATAGAACACCAAACCATGTAAGAGAAATCAATCTAGCTGGGGAACATACTTTGCTGCAGAGAATCAACTTCCAAAAGATAATGAGAAACATGTGTGGCCATACACTGATTGATCAGGGTAACAGAAACTTTGGTATTTCTTGAACTATAGATTGGTGAACTTAAATCATATCTATTTAGGATTATAATTAATTAGCCATGAACTATAAGTTGTGACAATAGAAAGGGGTTTATGTTATATATATATTTATAATGTTTATGTCTATATTACCCAATTAGTTTATTTAAAATACGTAATTTATTTAATGTTTATATTTTTTTTAATTTTTCTTTACGGGTTTTTTAAAAACTAACTTTTGACATAATTTTCAAGACTATTGGGGGAGATTAAAGATAATAATAATCCCATGAATGAATCCCAGAAATTATTATCAAAATAGAATATAAAAATGATTTAGAAAGCAAAAATGGAATGTTTTATGGGTTGAGTAAATATTGAAAGAGAGGGTAGGGGTTTAGTGTAATAACTGACTCCTAACAGTAAGCCACTTAATCTCTATACTGGTCAATATTTGGATCAGTTTGGGACACTTATACAAGTAAAAGTGCATTATTCCTTCCAGAACAAAATACATATATTACTCTTCACATTTGTTTTTTTTTATTATTTATAAATTTTAATGCGCAAATATGCGCACAACAACCGACCTTCATCAGGATTAAATAACAATATATTATAAACTTAAAATAATTATAATATCTAAAGAATAATGCCCGAGCGCTTTCAAGAGATCTTAGCTCTTGAAAGCGCTCAGGCATTATTCTTTAGATATTATAATTATTTTAAGTTTATAATATATTGTTATTTAATCCTGATGAAGCTCGGTTGTTGTGCGCATATTTGCACATTAAGATTATATATATGTATAGTATGCACCTGAGTTTAATAATTTCTTTTTATTATTTATATAAAAAGAAAAAAAAAGAACGTTTATATTGTTATGTTAAGAGTATAGAAAGGAGGAAGGTGGAGGGAAATTATTAGTGATTTCTTTTACAAATATTTTTGAATAAAAGAAAAGTAAATTATAATAAAGTGTATTATTAATTGAAACTTATAAAAGTGTACTTGTTTGTTTCTTTAGCATTTGTATGTGATAATAAAAACAATTATCCTATCATATCTGTACTTATTAAAAATGGAATTGTAAAGGGGGGATTTTGCTTGGTCTATTATATGTATACAAATTAATAGATGTGAACATAAGATTCTTCTAATTTCATGGATCTATGTTTTTTTCCTAGTGGGGCCCTAGTATGATAATGATTTCAGTTTTAATTAAAATTTGGAATTCTCAGCATATGATCTTTTAGATATAAAAAGTAGTGGCACAGAGGTAAAAGGGAGGTAAGATAGTAAATGGCATACCCAACATGTTGGGGTTTTCGAGAATAATAAACGGCCAGAGATAAGAGTTGTGAGATATTTTGAGGTGGGTTTTTTAGATGAGATCAGAGAGTTGCGGTCTTGGTTGGGGGAGGGTTTTATGCTATATGAAGTAATTGTGTTTAGATAATGAATAACAGAAAAAAAATGAGAGACAGAATAGAAATAAACATTTTCGAAAAAAAAAGAAGAGTAGACTTTATTTGAACACATAAAGAGCCTAGAAGAGTGTTTCAAAATTTACGAAGTAGGAGAGAAAGAAAAAAATAATAATAGCAAGTAAGCATTTGGTAGGCATAGAGATTGGTGGAGAGTTATATATGAAAGGCCAGGCAATTTTAAAAAATACATTAACACATTACTGTGTATATTTTGGAGCTAGAAAGGCAAGAAAAACTGTGAAGGGATGTAGAAAGAGAAAATGATATGAAAAAGGTGGGGATGTATACACAGTTTTTTCTCAAACAAATGATGAAGTTAAAAAAAGGTAATCAAATACCCAATCTTGGAATACCAGATGATAAGTATAGTAAAAGAAACATGCCAAAAATATACAGGATAGACTAATTACCTGTATCCATAAAGGATTGGAGTAGGTATTGGAAGCACTTTGATTAGAGGAAAACATAGAGGAACAAGAGGATCAAGAAGAAACTAAACCCAAAGTGTTAAATGTAGTAATAGAAGAAGAAGAAATTGTACAGACAATGGCTGACCAAACATGCCTGGTGATCAGAATAAAATTACCAGGCATTCAATTTCAAGCATTGTTGGATTCAGCGAGCCAAGTGTTTATAATTTCAAATGAAATACTAAACCAAATTAGGAATCAGGAAGGGAAAATAATTACCTGTAAAAAAATCAGAAATAATGATGGCAAATGATAAAAGAGTTAGGCTTAATCCTATGCGAGTATTTGGAAAAATACAGGTAAGAAAACAAAGGATATAACATGTGCTATTATTGATGACAAATTTAATAGAAGATATGATACTGGGGTCAGACTTTATGCATCAGACTTGCACCAAAATTAATTACTGTAAAAATTAGCAATAATAGAAAATGAAAGAATTCCATTTATTGAAAGAAGTAGTCAAAGTAATAAAGTAGCACATATGATAGTATAGGATATTTATGAAGAAATAGAGAACAAAGTAAGCAAGTTAGAGAAAAATAATAACATCTGGGAAAACTGACTCAGAGAAATATTACAGCAGCATGAATGAGTATTTGCTATGAATCCCGGCATTATAAAGGGATATGTACACTGGATAAGAGTAAAAGAGGAGACTCAGTTTCAGGGGAGATCATACCCTATTCCAGTTAAATATAAAACCGAAGTAGACATTCAAATACAACAGATTGAACAATGGTGAATTATAAGAAAACATCAGTCTCCTTATATAAACCCTCTTGTAAATATAAAAAAGATGTCTCCATGAGGGTATGTTTAGATGTGCAGCAGTTAAACACTATTATGATACCAGACAGAGATGTACCACCTTATATAATAGATTTACTCTTAGAATTTCATGAAAAGAATTACTTCTCATCTTTCAACTTAACCTCGAGTTACTGGAAGATGCCTCTTCACAGAGAAGATCAAAAGTACACCACATTTAGATATGAGGGATATATGTATGTGTTTTGTTGTGTGCCATTCGGGCTGGTTAATAGTGGATCTGGTTTGTTATGCTGTTTAGATAAGATATTATCCAACAGGGTGAAAAAGTTCATTGTATATTATATAGACGATGTTGTAATAGCTTCACATTCCTCTCAAGAGGATTTAGAAAATTTATCAGTGTTTTGACAGGAGTGTCAAAAGAAAAAAAACATGATCAATTTTTAAAAAAAGTAACACTTTGCAAAAAGAAAATTTCTTTTTAGGTCATCTTGTCTGCATGCAAGATGTAAGCCCACATCCTGATAAAATTGAAGCAGTAACAAATTTTCCTGAACCTAAGAATAAGAAACAAATCAGATCATTTCTCAGCATACGTAACTTTTATAAGATATTCTACGAGAAATTTTCCAGAGACATGGAAGCACTTATACAACTGCTTAAAAAAGGAAGTCAATGGTAGTGGGGTAAAAAACAATATGAAGTGTTCAAAACGATTAAAGAAAACTTTCTAAAAGTGGTTATACATGCTTATACTGATTTTAAAAAACCTTTTATGCTACAAACTGACAGCAGCAAAGTCAGGCAGGGGTTGTTCTACTTCAAGAAAATAAAGAAAGAAAACCACAAGTTCTACTTATAGAACTCTAAATCAAACAGAAAGAAATTATACAGCTACTGAAAGGGAGGTGCTGGCCATAATTTGGGCATTAAACTCAAACATTTATTACTAGGATCGGAGATTATCATTATTATGGACCATAAGAGTTTGGAGTTTATTAACAAATGCTATTTAACCAATCATAGACTTATAAGGTGGCCCTATATCTTCAAAGATTCAATTACTGGGTAGTACATTGCTCAGGAAAAGAAAATATAGTAACCGATATACTTAGTGGAAATATGGCTCCAGACAAATATCAGAACCTAACATTAGTGGGAGCCCGATCAACCCCACTTGTGATGGATTCCATTAAAGTGATGGAAAGTGATATGAAGAGAATAATGCTTTTTCAATCATCTGATTTTACATGCAAAAAGGAATACAATGCTGTAATAATATCAAACAGAATGAAAACAATGTACGAGGTAATAATAAATTACAGTGGAATAGAATGATGAATGGGACATTGATGTTTCAGGTTAAGCGGGGGATAGATTACTGGAAAATAGTTATGCCTCAGACGTTAATGGAACACTTGATAAATTATGTACACATGACCTATAGACATTATGGGTCACATAAGATAAATAAACTCATGCAAAGATGGTACTATTGGGCAAATATGTACCGATATGTTGTGGACCCGATACAGAAATGCTATAAATGTCAACAAAATAAACTCGCGAATAAGAATTATGCTGGGATGCTTACACCTATTATACCTAAAAACCCAAATGAGTTATTGGTCATCAATTTCTACAATCCTTTGCCTAATTTCATCAATACAGGTACATTTTAGTAACAAACAACATTTTCTTGAAGTTAGTACAAGCTTATCCTTTGCGTAAACCCGACACAACACCATCGATCACAGTACTGAGAGACAAACAGTTTGTATTGGTGGGTAAACCTAGCACATTTTTGAGCAATCATGGTACACCTTTTATGGCCAAAGAATGGAAAAATTGGCTTCAGCAGAAGAAGGTACATCGTGTTTTAACCTCCATTAGAAACCCTCAATCTAACCCTTGTGAAAGGGTTATGAAAATTGGGGTGTTTATTCTGGGCTCATTTGAAAGGCAACCACAAGCAGTGGTTTAATGTATTTCCATGAAAAATAAAAATTATAAATTGTACTTACCATGAGTCCACCGGCCTGATCCATAAAAGATTACATTATGGCTGGATCAAACTATATCTTCTCAAATACCTGGTACCATCAGAAAAGGGAATAGTTAATGTGGAAAATGATTGATGTCAAGCTATAGAACAGTTAAAAAAAAGCTGAACAGAGAAAAAAAAGTGAATATATATCCAGGGTGTTTTGAGATAGGAGACTGGGTTTACGTCAAAACTCAGCCAGTGAGCCAGATGAGTGAGAAGCAATATAAGAAAATTTTCCCTTTGTTTGAAGGTCCATACAAAATTGTTAAAAAATGCAGACCTAAAGTGTTTATAGTGTTCGGAAAAAGGGAAAGAAAAGGGACTTGTAACGCAAGGTGTTTAAAGCCTTGTAAAAGAGAGAATAGACAGGGAAGCCTTCACAGAGTAATTAGTTTTTTTTATATTTTTTTTATCGGGAAGGGGTGCAATTAGCCGATAATTTTGATCGGCTTATGTTATATTTTATGTGTATGTAAACGTATGTATATACACATATATATTAGGTGTAAAATAAGAAATAAATGCTATGTATATAGAAAGTTTTTTTTTGGGGGGGGTAGTATTTATTAGTTTTTTTAATAGGTTTTTGGTGTTTTTTTATTAGTTTTATTTAATGGGATTTAAAAAAAAACAGAAAGAAAATAAAAGATAAAATGGTAGATTAGATATTTTTTAATTGGATTAAGAGATTACTTCGAAAGTGATATTAAAAGAAATATATATTTTTTTGTTTTGGAAACAATTTTTAATTAAATTTTCTAATCTGAACAGAAGGAAGAGAGAAAAGAATTGTAATTAATTCTATTGTTGTGACTTCTAGTTGGAAGGTGTTAAAAACAAAAAGGAATTAAAGAAATGCAATCACTGGCTGGGAACATGATCAAATAAAAGAACAATGGATAAAAAAGACTATAATTAGACAGAAAAATCGATTGTATTAATGATTAGCTTATTAGTTTGCTTTTAACATAAAAAAAGAACTATTATACAGAGAAAAATGGAAATAAAAATGATTGAAGGCTAAAGAAAATGTTTTTAGCTTATTAGTTTGCTTTTAATAAAAAGAAAAGAACTATTATACAGAGAAACATGGAAATAAAATGATTGAAGGCTAAAGAAATAGAATCTGTCCCCAGCCAGGACACTGATCCATTCCTAGATTTTCATCAAACTGGGAAACCACCTCATGGAACACCAAACCACTTAGAAGAAAACAAGCTAGATGGGGAACAAACTTTTCTGCAGAGAATCAATTACCAAGAGATGAGGAGAAAGACGTATGGCCATACACCGAACAATCAGGGTTACAGAAACTTTGTTATTGATTGAATTATAGATTGGTGAACTTAAATAATATCTATTTAAGATTATATTTAAACAGTTATAAACTATAAGTTGTGGCAATAGAAAGTGTTTTTTTGTTATATATTGTAACCTAGTGTTATTGACACTTGGTTTACTTGGCATTATTTCTGCAGCAAAACAATGCTATTCTTTAAAGAAATAAAAAGATAAAATAACAATAGTAATAAGTGATTAATAAAGTATGCTATTCACTCACTTTGGCATGTTTTGGGTGAATAACTAATAGATTTAATAACTCAATGTCATTTTTAAAGATAGAACATGAATAATTTAATTGAGATATTAATAATTAGAGCAAATTAATATGGTATAAAAGCTAAACAGTAATTGATTTTGGATGGGTAGAGGGGGGAGTGGATGAGTGTCTTATCATAAAGCACAATAACTTCTGGTAATTTCTTTTTGTAAAAAAAAATAATAATGTTTAAAGAATTATACATCACTGATTGTTAATTTAATGTATTTATTATTATTTTTTTTATATTGTCAAATTACTTTGTAATCCAGGTAAATAATACTAAAACTATATGATTGTAATAGGTTTTTCCTTTCTTTTGTTTATGTTATAATCAAATGATTATTTTTCTGTAAGAGGTCGCTAAAGTAAAAAAAAAAATGAAACAACCAATTTTATAATCAGGATCATTTTTTTTGAAAAAGATAGTCTGCTTTTAGTTTTCAAGGAAGGAACAGTGCTGAAATTTGGTAACTGAAGTTTTTCATTTTATTTTGCAGAAATAAATGTAATCAAAGTAAAATTTTAATAATATAATGTGTGGCTAAATTTTTTTTGATAAGATATTTTGATTTTCTTTGCCATCTACCTATTTAAAGACCTTTTATACTTAAAAGTTTATTGTCTCGTGCTAAAGTTCAAAAAATGACAGATGTAACTAAAAGAGTCACGAAAAATTATATTATATCTAAATTAAGGAAAAGAAGCAATTTCCAAGAAAAAATTAATTATTTATTAACTTTATGTCATTTATTGATATTTTCTTGGTATAGAAAGAAAAAAAAAATAATTGAAAGAAATATTTTGAAACCAAGGAAAATCAACTAGAAACATTTTCGCGCTCTTTCTCAATATTGTCTGCCTTTACAAGTAATGTAGTTACATACGTTAAAATATGTTTTATTCACCAAGAATTGTCTGGAAATAATAATAATGATAAATAAGATTAAATTATGCACCTGTATATTTAAATATATATATTGTAGCGTTTTTCGTATTACTAGGCCCTTATACGCCTCAAATTTATATTTGAGTGTGAGTTGATCAAGCTGTCTCAAAAAGAAAAAAGAAAGTTGTATTTCTATTCTAAAAACACAGCTATTTTTCCTGACCAACTTCAGCCTATTAATTGTTAAGAATTGTGCTATTGACAAAATAAACTTTTAATTTTATTTCATATGGGCGCCAGGATTCCTAAGAATCCGCTGAAATATGTCGCCAGCACTTCTCGCAAGTTGTAAAACAAAAAAAAATAAAAAGATTTTTATTATATTTTTTTTTTAAGGGGCGGTAATTCTACCGTAATGAGAATTAATGATTTTTATGATTATTAGTCCTGGGCGTATTGAAACATATTGGCAAAGGTAACTTACGTTTAAATCTTATTACACAAAAAATAAATTTAATAATAAAAAATAATAACTATTATTAATAACGCACAATGAAAAGGTTGATAAAAGTAAAATCTCTTTTATTCTATCAAACTAAAATATTTATAAGTTAAATTACATATTAACTACACAGGAAAGTACACACACACTAATCCAGATACTGAATCGATTAACAAAAACAGTGAGATTAAGCAATTAAAGCGATTTAATAATGTCCCAAGATCTTGTATAAATTTCTTTATTAGAAAGTCTCTTGAATACGAAAAGAAAAGTCTATATCAGGATGGTAGTCTAAGCTTAGATAAATAATTGTTTGCAAACTTTTAAGTCACTATCAGGAAAATTTATTCTTAACTTACCGGTAAGTTCATGTAGGTTTATGGGATCCCAGATCATGAGAATTTCCATTGGTCTCTCCTGCCGGCATCTTCCATTATTGTTCCGTTCTATAGCTGGAGAAAAGGCACGGTAGTAGTGACCCTTTTATTGCAAAAAGCGGTCTTCACAAGTCCCATTTCTATGCTTGCGTGACAGCTTGTTACAGCAAGGGGCATACCTGTGTAGAAGTATATTTCTTGCCACAGGTTATGCTCATGGAAACCTCCAACTTTCAGAGACGTAACTAGAAGTAAAAGAGAAGACCCCTATTGAAGTTGTCATCTCCTTTTTATATCGCGCTCCATTTTTTGAACTTCTGCGCACTCTTTTGTCTTTTTATCAGCATATAAGATAATAATCTTATACACTCTCTCTTAAATTTAAGTTACAAAGTTCTCTTTTTTTTTAGCATTATTCTTCCATCTTTAATTAGCTAAAATATTTTTCTTTTAGCTTATACTTTTGGAATTCTTTTTATTTATCTGGATTAGTAATCTGTATGTCATTTATTCTTTCCAATTAGATAAAAAAAATAAGAATGACAATTTTAACTTTCATTGCACGTTTTAACAAAAATTATACTAATCAAAAAAAAATCTAAATCTACTTTTTTAGCTTTTACCAAATGCCAATATATTTGTAACGTATATAACTAAACGTTACAATACCACCAGTGCCAGGAGATGAGAATAAAATAGGGGTTTACACTAATTTTATTCTTAAGTTTTTAAATTCATATTCGTATTTTTTTTTTCTGTAGTAGCGTGCTGATATATTGTGTAGACTCATTCACAAGCGACGTTCGGCTTTAACGCCCACTTTTAGGTCTAACACGGCGGGAATGGAAAATATTTCAACATTCATCTGTGTCCTATCTGCTTTAGTGTAATATTAACGATAAGAAGCCCAAGTTATAAGCACAAACGAGCATTGCTCATCGTTCTGAGTCTTACAGGCTCGTGGCAACTTGGACCAACTTGATCCACCTTCCCCTTTATTGGGATCTCTGCTAGAAATAGTGTGACGAGCATTTAAAGACGGTCTTATGTTCATATACTGCGGATAAGGACTCGGGGCTATGTTATTCCCCTCTTCAGTAACCGCCTACCCGGTCAAATACTTGTGACTTACATCTACATCAGCCACGATCGTGTTTTTAGACATGTATAAAAAAATATACATATATATTTTTTCTTTCTGGAAGTCATATTAAAAAAATATCTTCTTTCATATTTTAATAATCAGGGTTTAATTAGTTAGTTTTTTTTTTTTATAATTTTTTTCTTTTTTCAAAAAAATCATAATTTATTTTCCGGCTGTGAGTTTCTTTGAGTCATCATTGTAATGTTCTTTATCATTACAACTCATCTCAGGTTGTAGTTGTTAAATCGAAGCCCGAGTTGGGTCGCCATTGTAGCGTTTTTCGTATTACTAGGCCCTTATACGCCTCAAATTTATATTTGAGCGTGAGTTGATCAAGCTGTCTCAAAAAGAAAAAAGAAAGTTGTATTTCTATTCTAAAAACACAGCTATTTTTCCTGACCAACTTCAGCCTATTAATGTTAAGAATTGTGCTATTGACAAAATCAACTTTTAATTTTATTTCATATGGGCGCCAGGATTCCTAAGAATCCGCTGAAATATGTCGCCAGCACTTCTCGCAAGTTGTAAAACAAAAAAAAAATAAAAAGATTTTTATTATATTTTTTTTTTAAGGGGCGGTAATTCTACCGTAATGAGAATTAATGATTTTTACGATTATTAGTCCTGGGCGTATTGAAACATATTGGCAAAGGTAACTTACGTTTAAATCTTATTACACAAAAAATAAATTTAATAATAAAAAATAATAACTATTATTAATAACGCACAATGAAAAGGTTGATAAAAGTAAAATCTCTTTTATTCTATCAAACTAAAATATTTATAAGTTAAATTACATATTAACTACACAGGAAAGTACACACACACTAATCCAGATACTGAATCGATTAACAAAAACAGTGAGATTAAGCAATTAAAGCGATTTAATAATGTCCCAAGATCTTGTATAAATTTCTTTATTAGAAAGTCTCTTGAATACGAAAAGAAAAGTCTATATCAGGATGGTAGTCTAAGCTTAGATAAATAATTGTTTGCAAACTTTTAAGTCACTATCAGGAAAATTTATTCTTAACTTACCGGTAAGTTCATGTAGGTTTATGGGATCCCAGATCATGAGAATTTCCATTGGTCTCTCCTGCCGGCGTCTTCCATTATTGTTCCATTCTATAGCTGGAGAAAAGGCACGGTTGTAGTGACCCTTTTATTGCAAAAAGCGGTCTTCACAAGTCCCGTTTCCATGCTTGCATGACAGCTTGTTACAGCAAGGGGCATACCTGTGTAGAAGTATATTTCTTGCCACAGGTTATGCTCGTGGAAACCTCCAACTTTCAGAGACGTAACTAGAAGTAAAAGAGAAGACCCCTATTGAAATTGTCATCTCCTTTTTATATCGCGCTCCATTTTTTGAACTTCTGCGCACTCTTTTGTCTTTTTATCAGCATATAAGATAATAATCTTATACACTCTCTCTTAAATTTAAGTTACAAAGTTCTCTTTTTTTTTAGCATTATTCTTCCATCTTTAATTAGCTAAAATATTTTTCTTTTAGCTTATACTTTTGGAATTCTTTTTATTTATCTGGATTAGTAATCTGTATGTCATTTATTCTTTCCAATTAGATAAAAAAAATAAGAATGACAATTTTAACTTTCATTGCACGTTTTAACAAAAATTATACTAATCAAAAAAAAATCTAAATCTACTTTTTTAGCTTTTACCAAATGCCAATATATTTGTAACGTAAATAACTAAACGTTACAATATATATATATATATATATATATATAAACTTTCTCAGAGTAAATATAGGAAAAGTTATATAGGGGCATTCTACTGGGTTAGAATATATATATATATATATATATATATATATATATATATATATATATATATATATATATATATATATATATATATATATATATATATATATATAGATTTTCTCTTGAATGACTTAAATGCAATATTATTCATCTATCAGCCCATCTTCATTTATGGCATATAAAGTAATACTTCAATATTTTGTGGCTTGAAAATCTATATTTTGTCCCAATGGGACATTAAACTTTTTCTTCCCTGATTTCCTTTCTTTCAAGCTCTCATACTTAATAATAGTAAGTTCATTTTTGGTTATTTCATATAAAGCAATACTTTAACATTTGTTCCTTGAAAATTAAAAATCATTCTGCTCTCACTTGTTCCCTTACTGCAGAGAACATTAAAAATAATTTTAAGACATTGTTTTTACAACAATGTCATTTTTATATCTTAATTGTCATAAATTATCTGCAGCTGTGTAAATCCCCATTCATTAATCAGTGAAACATCTTTTTTTAATTAAACCACTGTGACTGTAAGAACACAAAAAATTTGAAACTGATAAATCTTGCTGCCGTCAAGTAATAAAAATACCATTAATCTATTCTTCTGTGTCAAAGATTGCCCTTTTTGACAATTTTTTACAAGCCATAATTTTTGTACAACATTAAGAGAAAGTAAGTAGAACTGAAAATGTCATTATCATTGATTTAGACATCTACATCCTTAGTTAAGGCCACATTTGTGTTTCTCAGACTATCTATCTGCTGACTTTTGGTTTACCATCTCAACAATCCAGTCCAGCATGTTTATTTTTTAAAAAGAGCTATGTAATGGAATTTCTATATTATTTAATATAATAGTGTAAGACAACTAACTATCTTTCATAATATCCATCTTAATTCATTTTTTATTACTACTTACTAAGAAAATCATATACATAAATATGTATGATACACACACAAACAATGACACATTTTTTCCTATTCTTTTGGATTTAATATATATATATATATATATATATATATATAATATACAAACCATTATACAATTACAAATATCCAGTAATGCCCTCTGTTTAAAGATCTATATCTCAATAATGTTCACTATTATTGAGATATAGATCTTTAAACAGAGGGCGTTACTGGATATTTGTAATTGTATAATGGTTTGTATATTTTCTATAATTATTTCAGTTAGTGTTAACAGCAACTTTCTTTTCATATATATATATGGGAATTGGACTCTATCCCTACAACATATATATATATATATATATATATATATATATATATATATATATATATATATATATATATATATATATATATATATATATATATATATATATATATATATATAATGATCTGAGAAGATGAATTGAACTTTGAGATACCTTCATCCAACAGTGGAATTATAATGGTTGATGATGATGGTATATATATATATATATATATATATATATATATATATATATATATATATAATATCTGTTAATTAAAAACAATATTGTAATTATAATTAAAATAATATTTTTAACGATTTATAAATAATTACAAACAATCTTAAAATCCACAGAAGTACTTTCGGTTACTTTCTAACCTGCCTCAACTGCCATTAAATTCAAAAACCAAAAGCGGAAGTAAACATCATCAATTAAAATTCCACGAATCTCGTATTTTAATGTTAGAAGCTTGTCGATTTATTAAATGCATTTTATTCCTGTTTATAAAAATTGCCTCTTTAATATTTCTTTTACTATGGTTTCTCTCTTCATGAAGAATTTTCACATTTTCAAAATTAAATTTAAATTTATATTTACATGTTTTTTCATGATCAAAGAAAACTGAAGAAGATATTAAACCACCATTATTTTTATTTTTTACATGCTTATATAATAATTCATGTTCCTTCAATCTTTTCTCAATACTGCACCTAGATTCACCTATATATGATAGCATAGAATCATGAAAAATTTGATATATGACATTACTTTTTTGCTTGAAAGGTATGACATTCTTAGAATTATTGACTAATTTATTAATATTGTTTGGAACATAGAATGAAACATTAAACACATTCTTATATAAATCCTTAAAAAATTTGACTTGTGGATTTGAAATAAATGGAATAGATATCCATTTTTTATTA
>JAQFVV010012697.1:569167-626667 GCA_028023455.1 Epiperipatus broadwayi
TGTGTATCTATAAAAAGTTAAGGTATTTTTTTAATAGAAAATAATATGCCATTATACATTTTTCAATTTACACAAAATTTCAACATTCATGCTAAATTTTAAAAAAAAGATACTGAGTAATTTGTTTTTTTTTTTGACAGTAATTAATCAGAAAGTGGGTTCTTTTTGTTATTGTGTATATATAAAAAGTACCGTTCTTTCAATACTACATTTAAAAATGATACCTGCCTATTTTGCAATTTTTTTTTGGATAGTAATGAATCAGTAAGTGGGTTGTTTTTTGTTTGGGTGTAAACATCAAAAGTAATATTATTTAAATACTAAATTTAAAAATGATACCCGAATAACTTTTTTTTTGCTATTGACAGTAATTAAACAGAAGTGGGTTTTATTTTCTTCCTGTATGTATATATAGAAAAAGTTATAGTCTTTTTTGAATAGAAAATAAGAAGCAATTCTACATTATTCTATATACCCACAACATTTAAAAAGTCACACTCACTTTTCAAATGATAACCAACTATTTTGCTTTTTTTTTGGATCGTAATTAATCAGAAAGTGTTTTTTGTTATTGTGTATATACAAAAAATACTGTAATTCAAATATTACATTTAAAAATCAAACCTGAATAATTTGCTTTTCTTTTTTTTGGACAGTAATTAATCAGAAACTGGTTTGTTTTTTGTTAATGTATGTACATATAAAAGGTAATCTTATTTAAATAGTACATGTAAAAATAATATCTAACTAATTTTCTTTTTTTTTTTTTGGACAATAAATAATAATCAGACACTGGGTTGTCTTTGTTAGTACATATATATATCAAAAGTAATTTGTCACAGATGAATTCTCGTGAAAACATTACTTTTCCCATGATCATCAAAATACTGCTCTGCCACACCCTTAAACGCAATTTTAGAGGGTTACCCATTTGTAATGGAATCTTTAGGACATTGTTAATCAAGTTACAATGTAACAGTAGGTTACAGCACTTGAAAAAAATTCTTTTGTAAGAAATTTTAAATAATTAGGACAGGCTAAAATCCACACACTCTCACATGAAAGTATAAAGAAAATATATATTCTAGCATTATGATAAAGTTAATAACAACCAACTTTGGCAGCCAATAAGGCATTTGTCTGTGCTTTTAGCATAGAGAAAAGCCAAATTGGTTCAGCTGGTGGAGACTCTTTTTGTGTTTTATCATAGAAAAAAGTTTCTTAGGTTGGGTGTAGGCCGCTGAAATGGTATATTTCTAGGAATTTACCTAAAAATAGTGCCATCATGTGGCTGACATGAGAGAATAAAAACAACCTAATAATAATTATAATAATAATAATAATAATAGTAATAATAATAATAGTAGTAGTAGTAGTAGTAGTAGTAGTAGTAGTAGTAGTAGTAGTAGTGGTGGTAGTAGTAGTAGTAGTAGTAGTAGTAGTGGTAGTAGTAGTAGTAGTAGTAGTAGTAGTAGTAGTAGTAGTAGTAGTAGTAATATGGCAATACAAATTTTGAAGTTAAGTTTATTATTATTATTAGTTTATTGATATGAAATAAACATCACAACATACATAATTTCAATAATTCCATATTGAAAAGTAAAAGTTTGTGTAATTCCTTATGTTGGAGAAACAAATTAAATTAAATAAATTAATAAATGAGAGAAGGTGTTTACAATGTACCACAATCATTTATAAACTAAATATCTCAAATTCTCATTTAATTATTTAAATATAATTCTATGTGGCTCTATTTATTTTATTGTAATGATTTCAGTATTAGCTTTTATATGAATTTCGCTGATAGCATAATCTGGTTTATATACTGTAACTATGTTTTTTTTTTATTATTTAAACTTTATCATACTATTAATTAAATGTATTAGTTTAATATGAATGTGCTCATTATCACTTAGCTTATAGATCTTTAGACAGTATTTATATCAATAAACCAAATTGATAAAATTGTCTACCATGCATATGGATCATCTT
Organism: Epiperipatus broadwayi; assembly: GCA_028023455.1. Lineage (NCBI taxonomy): Eukaryota > Metazoa > Onychophora > Udeonychophora > Euonychophora > Peripatidae > Epiperipatus > Epiperipatus broadwayi. The sequence goes on from JAQFVV010012697.1 coordinate 571,160, forward strand.
ATTTTATACATGTTATCTGCAATAATATCAACTGTTTTACCAACAATAATATTATAACTTGTTGTTCCTTATCACTCTCATTTCTCTTTAAAGATGCAAACAATAAGTTTGTGTCAAGCATTGTTAGCCGAGAGGTCATTGCAGCTGCCTTGCAAGCAAGTAGTTGGTTGTAGATAGTTGCAGGATCACCGCCCAGATAATGCTATGACATATGGAAAAAAAAGCTTAAATAAACTAAGGTAATCATTATTATCCTTGAACTATTTTTTACCTAACTGATACAGACCAAACACGTTTTATACTACAGTAGAAAAATATATATGGTCTGTATGAACGATTTTTTACCTAACTGATACAGACCAAACACGTTTTATACTACAGTAGAAAAATATACAGCAAAGACATGCCAATTCTCTAATTAAAACATATTGTTCACATATAGGGACATTCGGTACGATAGGAAAACCAAGATCTATGAGCAGGGAATTTATCAACTTTCATATGTGAATCAAGACTTTAAGGTTGATTTATTTCAAAATCTCTTAAGGTAAGCAAAGAAGATATGGAAGCAATAATTGCACCTATAACAAATATAACATCTAAGAAAGATAAAGTTTGTATCATCAATAATCACAACATGGTAATTCCTGATTCAGTAAAATGGCTCTTTTGCAGCAGAATGTCCATAACAACAAAAGAAAAGAAATGGGTCTTTAATGAATATATAGGAAAGAGGGATGATTTAAGAAAGAAGCTTGCTTCCACATTTTAAAATCTTTATGGTTCCGAAAACATTGAGTTAGTCATATATCAAAGAAAACACAGTTTTATCTAATATTATTTAAAATTTGCGGTCATTTGATGATATAACAGCTTACAAGCTATATATATATATGATATGTATATAAATATATATATATATATATATATATATATATATATATATATATATATATATATATATATATATATATAAGATCTTAAAATATGACAGAGATTACATAAACTGATAGATATACATATAGATATAATATACACATTGAGGCTATTTCAGTTAAATAATTAGATATTTTCTGATACATTTTTAAATAATTTGCAGAGATAAATTTTAACAGTATTCAAGAAATATGGTCACATTACTAAATGGTAATTAAATGTATCTCTTAACTGCCATTCACATATCAGTTATACTATAAAATCCAAGCAAGTATTACAATAAACATTAAAGACATTTACATCTCCAATATCAACATATGGAAAATATTACAAACAAAAGGTGAAAAAAATCAAATCAAATATCAAACAATCTAATTTTTAAATAAATTATTTAATTTATAAGACTTAATCATTTTTAAATAAAATGAAGCATTTAAAACATTAAAAAAAATGTAAATTTAACGAAAGAGATTATATATATTCTGTTAAAGTTGTATAAACATTACAAATCTATACTTTTGGGATTTTAAAATAAAAGATTGAAAGTTACAGTTTAAAATTCTTGGCTTGTTAAATGTATTTACCTTACTACCAATTGGCAATGGTCCATTTTTCAAAGCAGGCTTCATTAAAGCTAGTTTTTATCTCGTTAGACTTTCTGGATACATTTCATTAATACTGGGCTTGATGTTAAGGCCTTGCATAGTGTGGTGATGACTTGCGGACAGAATTGAAACAAACAATCTTTTTTTTTTCATCCATCATTTTGGAAATTTTTCTTTCAAACAGAACAGGTAATCTTTCACTAAGCAAGATAAATAATCAATTTTAAATGTTTTGGGGGCTATTTATCTAATCCCAAAATTATCTTTCGGATCCACCTAACTTTGACAACTACCAATTGCAATTGCTCAAAGCGTTTTTCTGTTGTTGGTGTTGATGATGATTTTCTGCTATTGGCTGGCTCATACCAAGATGGCAAATCCAAACTTCCCCATGCCTATTAAAAGAAATAAAGAAAACACAAAACATAGCAAAATTTTTAATTAAATTTTTATAATGAGTCCTGAAAGCCCTAATCTCAATCCACAATATACAGCTCATTTAAATGGATTGGAATTAGAGAAAAATTTAACCAGCAACATCAACAAAAAAAACTTTAATCATGAAATTCTTAAAATTTTGTTATACTTTATAATTTACGATAATTAATGACCCTAACAATTAACAATACTAAAACTGACTGTTTTAAGTAAATCGTATTTGAGGTATTTTCTTTTAGACTAATAAATATAAATGTTACAAAATGAAATAATTAGTACAAAAATTAACAAAACTATTTGAACTATATGTAACACTTATATGTTTAATAATTTACTTTTAAATTTGTAATATTCAAGTTTAGTAATTAACATAAATAAATTTCTAAAATATTAGAAATTAATTAACAGGTTAGTTTGAAAGACAATAATTTAAAATATAATGGTGCATGCTAATATGTTAGAGAATTTTTTTAAATAAATACACTTTACAAATACATATTGCGTAAATTATGTAACAACAAAGATTATTTCATGTGCATGTATGTGCACAAATGTACGTACATGGTGATACAAAAATATATAATGTTTGATTATAACATGATAATTATTAGTATAAATAGCTGCCTAATGCTTGAGACAGGCAGCCGAGAGTCATAAAATGGGTTCAAACCCCATACCAGTGCTGCTACCATTTGCTTTAAATGAAGTGTAAATATGAATAGGATATTTACAGCTTCAATATATACATTGTTACAGATCACTTAGGTTTAAATAGAGATGATAATAAAGTACCTAATCTAAATTTATTATTAATATAATTTTGAAGCCATGAATATAAGATATATTTAAACCATTTAATTCAGAGCTCTGATGTATGTAACACAGTTGTTGACTGTGAATTGTTTTTTTTTTTTATTTTTTACATAAATTCTACTATAATATATAAAATTGATGATCTCTTTTAAATATATATTTTTTATTATATTTGCCAAATTGCTATAGAGGGAGATGCTAGCCATGTTATTTTGCTTTTACCAATTCTGTGATTCAGATATCTAAAAATGATTTTGTCAATAGCAGCCTCCCACTTAAACTAAATTCAGGCTAGATATTTTAGATATAGTTATTTCAAAAACTTTCAAATTTGTAATTTAATTAAAGCTATTTTAGATTGTCAGGATGATAAAATTTATTGTACAAATGTTATTAAATGATTGTACTTAAGTTAAAATATTTGTTTATACATTTTAATAATCACATTTATCATTTAACTTAGAATCAAATTTTATAATTGAGGTTAAATAGATTTTCAATTCAACAGAATTGGGTCAAATTTGGTATATTCAAATCAATATTGGAATCTAATATTTTAGATACGTGACTTAGTTTTTTTTTTCTTTTTTTTTAGATATAGAACAGAAGTTGGGAAAATTATAAAACTTTTGATATCAAATTTTAAAAAGTTTTAATATTTTTCAAATAAGGCTTGTAAGAAGGTGATATAGAGATTGTTCTCCTTTCAATTTAAAATTATAATAACATTTTAAAATTAAGGTTTAATAAATTTAAACTCAATATAATAAGTTGAAATATTTTGTATATTGTAAATCATTATCAGAGTGATAGAATACTATAATATTTTTGGTTGGTGACCTATATTTATAAATATGGAGGAATGACGGAGGTGACTTTTAAATATATTTATATGAAATTTAAAAACTGTCTTTAAAACATTAAGTTAAAATAAAATAAAAAAATTCAATATAGTTTTGTTAAACTTTATTTTTTTCCCAAATAAAAAGTAAAAATGTCAAACAATTTTCAATGGAAAAGTAAGTTGCTTAATATTTTATTACATACATATACACAAATCTATCTATCTATCTATCTATCTATCTATCTATCTATCTATCTATCTATCTATCTATCTATCTATCTATCTATCTATCTATCTATCTATCTATCTATCTATCTATCTATCTATCTATCTATCTATCTATCTATCTATCTATCTAATCTATCTATCTATCTATTCTATCTATCTATCTATCTATCTATCTATCTATCTATCTATCTATCTATCTATCTATCTATCTATCTATCTATCTATCTATCTATCTATCTATCTATCTATCTGTCTGTCTGTCTATCTATCTATCTGTCTTTCTATCTGTCTGTCTGTCTATCTGTCTATCTATCTATCTATCTATCTATCTATCTATCTATCTATCTATCTATCTGTCTGTCTGTCTGTCTGTTTGTCTGTCTATCTATATTATCTATCACTACTCCCCCTCTATTATTTCTATCTATCTATCTATCTATCTATCTATCTATCTATCTATCTATCTATCTATATCATCTATCTATCTATCTATCTATCTATCTATCTGTCTGTCTGTCTTTCTGTCTATCTGTCTTTCTATCTGTCTGTCTATCTGTCTATCTATCTATCTATCTATCTATCTATCTATCTATCTATCTATCTATCTATCTATCTATCTGTCTGTCTGTCTTTCTGTCTATCTGTCTTTCTATCTGTCTGTCTGTCTATCTGTCTATCTATCTATCTATCTATCTATCTATCTATCTATCTATCTGTCTATCTGTCTATCTATCTATCTATCTATCTATCTGTCTATCTGTCTGTCTGTCTATCTATCTATCTATCTACTATCTACCTATCTACCTACCTACCTACCTATCTATCTATCTATCTATCTATCTATCTATCTATCTATCTATCTATCTATCTATCTATCTATCTATCTATCTATCTATCTATCTATCTATCTATCTATCTATCTATCTATCTATCTATCTATCTATCTATCTATCTATCTATCTATCTATCTATCTATCTATCTATCTATCTATCTAAATCATAATAGTCAAATTAATTTAAGGTAATATATAATTTTACATTTGTAATTAATGTGACAATATTAAAAGTTAAAAAATAATAGTTTTTTTTTTTTAATATTAAATGTTTTTATTTGCCTGCACTAAAAAAAGAAAAAGAGGTTTTTTCACCCATGCTGGAAACCAATTGTTCTGGAGATAGGAACTTATTGATAGAGATTTTGAATTCTTTATTTTTCAGCACTTATAAAAATAAAGCTTGTTTAGAGCTATTGGTAAGCTCCATCTAGTGATCATTTAAATGCAAGCTTAAAAGTAAGTTATGGAATTTATGATGTTTTATTAATTATTATATGTGTACCTTTGAAGGCTTTGCAGTGCTATATTGCAGAAGCTTTTACTATATGGTGAAACTGAGGTGAATTCAGATCCATATAGCTATCTGGTTTAATAAAGATGGATTTGAAAACATTTACATGTGTGACAAGTTCAGATTTCAAAATTTGATACAAACGTGTTTTATAAGTGCTGACTTTTTAATTATTATTCTAGTTCTAGTTTCTAAAATCTCAGCCTTCCTCTGACGTGAGCCTAGATATTTTGAATTCTTTTTCTTTTGGTACTTATAAAAATAAAGCTTGTTTAGAGCTGTTGGTAAGACCATCTAGTGATATATATATATATATATATATATATATATATCACTAGATGGTCTATACGCCTATACAATATGGTATATATATATATATATATATATATATATTGTACCTATATTGATATAGGCACATATAATTTTTATCTAAAATTATTATTAAAGTAATCTTTCGTAAAAGAAAAACATAAAATTAAATGTTGAAGAGTTTATTCAGTTTGTTTTAGAAAAAGATAGGAATTAAATAGTTTTATTAGTATTCGTAAAAATATAAATATACAAATCTCTTTTCATTCAATTTTAATTAAAGAAAAAATAATGTTAAAACTAAATAGTAAATTGTATTAAAAATATATGTGCGTATATATGTACATTTGTAAATATATAAAATGTATGTGAAAGTTAGGGAAGATTATCATTGAAAAACACGGCAATGGCTATTAGATATTAATTAATATAAAACAATATGTTTTTGCATGGCTATTACTAATTAAGCAATCTTTCAAAACACGTTTATCAAAGGATTAATTGATAAGGAATTTGACAACAGATCTTTGCCGGAGATATCAGAAAGACAACACGTTGCAGGTATAAATAGACCTTTTTTATCGGACAGTCATTCATTCCACAAATTAGTTGAGACAATCAGGTTCACACAGTTATTGAGAGAGTGCAGTTCGGAAATTAATTGAGTCAGCTAAGAAACAAAATGCAGTGCTGAGAAAGTTTTGGAACCTCCAGCCCAGATGTCCGAGAAAACAGCAGATCTGCCCGTGAAATAATGTTAGCTTAACATCTTAGAAAATCTCCATCAGTATCTATTTGTCTCCGATAGCAATAATCGTGAAAATCAGGAAACTCAGCAAGGAAACGTCCCAGCTGGCTAGTAAGCATTTATAATGGAAATATCCTCACTGAAAGCAGCCTCCAAAGAACAAAATTCTACGTCAACATTCAAAATCCTAGGTAAAACATTTGCTTATTTTCATTTATACTGTAATAGCCATTGCATTTCATTAATTCATGCGAATCCTCCAAGAGTCTAATTATATGAACTCGATATCATACATAAATGAACTATTGATGTGTGTGATTAAATTTCAAATGCTATGTAATACTTTAATATTATTATGTGTGTGCATGAGTTAATATGTGCGTGATCCTTATATCAATATTATTAGTTAAATTAGATAAATACCAGTGTTTTGTTATGAAAGTAAACAAGAATATTTAAACTAGTTTAGAAATGTCAATTTAAAATATGCGTGTGTTTTATGAGAATTATAAAATGTTTAAATTTAGTAAATAAATGTTAATAATAAATTATCTTTAAAATTAAACTTTATTTGTCGGTCAATTCTTTTATCAATCCTTTTACCAAATTCTTTTTATCAATTCTTTTTAACAAATTCTTTTATTAATTCTTTTAATCACTAATTAAGTATAATCTATTAGTGATTACAAACAGCTGAGCTAGTCGTGGATTTAGGCGCTGGGTTAGTTGCCACTATTCAAAGTGCATTGTCTATTCTTTTAGAATAAGCAGCTGGCGCCCGTGTTTATACACAAACAAAATAGTGCTTTGAACTTGGTGTTGAACTCAACAGTCAAGAAGAAGTTATGTCCTGGAAATGTAACGTTAGTTATATACTTTATAGCTATCGTTTGGGCATACATACTCTCCGAGTATGTTCTTCTCTGCCTAAGAGGCCGGTGTTTCGAATACACATATTCGAATATGGTTCAATATATATATATATATGATAACAGATGGCAGTTCTACCAAAAACATCGTCAAGCGTAGTTTTCTGTTTACATAAATGTCAGAGCGAGTATTCACTATCTCTAACTTTAATTCCACTTTCAGATCATGATTTCAAGCTATTTGCTATCGTCAGTGAAAGACAGGAATAAGAAACTAGATCTAAACACAAACTCTGAGCATTTATGAAACAGTTTCTATTCAGCTTGCAAGCGTGAATCTCTTAGACACATTAATGTCTTCAAACTCAGCATAGCAAGCCAAATAGCTACATGGGTCTGATCTCAGTTCAGCATTAACACATAGTAGAAGCCTCTGCAATATACATCATTGCAAGAAATACCTCAAAGGTACATTTATCAAAAACAAAAAAAACACAAGTTAAAAAACTTGCTAACGTTTGTATTTATGATAACAGATGGCGTTCTACCAAAAACACCATCAAGAGTAGTTTTCTGTTTACATAAATGTCAGAGCGAGTATTCACTATCTCTAACTTTAATTCCACTTTCAGATCATGATTTTAAGTTATTTGCTATCATCAGTGAAAGACAGGAATAAGAAACTAGATCTAAACACAAACTCTGAGCATTTATGAAACAATATCTATTCAGCTTGCAAGCGTGAATCTTTGAGACACATTAATGTCTTCAAACTCAGCATAGCAAACCAGATAGCTACATGGGTCTAATCTCAGTTCAGCATCACCACATAGTAGAAGCCTCTGTAATATACATCATTGCAAGAAAGACCTCAAAGGTACATTTATGAAAAACAAAAAAACACAAGTTAAAAAACTTGCTAATGCTTGTATTTATGATAACAGAGGTCTTTCTTGCAATGATGTATATTGCAGAGGCTTCTACTATGTGGTGATTCTGAACTGGGATCAGACCCATGTAGCTATCTGGCTTGCTATGCTGAGTTTGAAGAATATCAATGTGTCTAAGAGATTCACGCTTGCAAGCTGAATAGAAACTGTTTCATAAATGCTCAGAGTTTGTGTTTAGATCTAGTTTCTTATTCCTGTCTTTCACTGACAATAGCAAATAGCTTGAAATCATGATCTGAAAGTGGAATTAAAGTTAGAGATAGTGAATACTCGCTCTGACGTTTATGTAAACAGAAAACTACGCTTGACGGTATTTTTGGTAGAACGTCATCTGTTATCATAAATACAAGCGTTAGCAAGTTTTTTAACTTAGGTTTTTTTGTTTTATATATATATTACTGTGAATGTTTAGGTTGTTACTGATTGGAATTTAATTATATATATATATGAAATATCATTCAGGTACATATATATATATATAATTTATTGAAAATATATATAAACTGACCTTTATATTTTCAATAAATTGTACAGAAATGTACACGGATTATATATATATATATATATAGAAAACATTCGATTTAATAGAAATATATGCAACATTATCTTTATATTTTCATAGATTATTAAATGTTGTTTTATATTTTAACATTTAAAAAAAAGTTTTTGAATACCATTAAAATCATCCTTCGGGGCAGGATGCAGATGACCTTTATCTTAATTGAATTGTTATTAAATAGTTTATTCCCAAACATCTAATCATTTATATAACAATGAAAACTGATTACTTAATGTAGTATATAATACCTAAAGAATGAACGTGCACTAACTGTGGCATTTCACATCACTCCAGATAATTTTAGTGGTTACATAATTTTTGTTACCAAAAGGAAAAAATACAATCTGAAATAGATTTATTCTTTTAGAACACACACACACATATATATATATATATGCACACACGTTTAGTAATTGATTGGCCATAACATTGTATTACCCTGGTAACAATATTTAGTCATCAAATTTGCTGAAGGAATGTGTTGTCACATCTTTAAAGTAAATATTTACAAACACCTGCATACAAAATAAAATGTAAAATAAAAATCCTAAAGGAATAAATTATTTAGAAAAATCTTGCGAAAATAAATTTCTTTTAGATATAAATCCTTTATTGTCTAACATTTATTTTTAAGATTTCTTTTTAACAGCTTTTCAAAAGACTTAAAATAACCTAAAGATATAAATAAGATATCTTTATCTTGACGTTTTCGAATTCTATAAATTATTAAAATATTAGAAGCTTCAAAAATCTTCCAAGTATTGTGAGTTTGGAGAAAACTAAATGTAAAAATTGCAAATCAAAACTTTATATTTATAACTAATCATTGACTGTGTTTCCACCATATTAATAGACTGAAAGATATATCCAAATACATAAATAAAGTTCTATATTTTAACACATACACGCAAGTTCTGCTAGAACTTTATGGCATGAAATTAATGTAATAAATTAAGTCTTCAGTCTTTCATACTTCCTACATATCAAATAGCATAGAGAGTATTTTACTGCTTATGTTCAATTCTATTTTTCTTATTTTGAAGGCATCTAATAATAATATGTACATAAAAAAAAAATCAAGTAATAATACAGTAGGGTAATGAAAATGGGGTTTGCAAGTTTGTAAAATGTTCAAACGATTTTTTTTTTTCCAATTTAGAATTGCTAAGTAAAAATATATTTCACATTTGTTGACATTTGCAACTCATAAAATTTATTCTTGCAATCTTTTATTCCCTGAATTTGTTTTTAATGTCATTAGATGCTAACAAAAAGGAATTCATTGATAACTGTCAAAATTTTTTGCATGATTATAGTATAAGGTTATTTATGATATTTGGAATAAAATGAGTAAGGAAGATTAAAAATCTTAATATATATATATATATATTAGAATGATTTGAACGCGTACTTTCAAGCTCTCTACAGCTATAAGCTCCATTCAGTGCAATTAATACACATGTCCACATTTATGTACTAAAGATCAATGGTCTGCAGTATATGTCTTTTTTTCTGGATCAACTCATCAGTTTGTCAAGATCATCATCTCTCACTCACTTATAATAATCAGTGTTTAGTTTATATTAAAATAGCACATATTCAAATTTTAATGGACAAGTTTCAATCTTTCCAATTTTTCCAAATCATCAACCATCCATTTAATTAAAAATCTGATGATTGAATATTGTAAGCCTTTGTTGATGACTATATTATTGTTATGTCCATGTAGAATTTATGCCTTTCTTACCAATCATATATAAAACCTTAATATGTTCATTTAAATATACAGACAAAGGATAGGCAAAGTACCTGCTGAATATGTAATATTTACATATATGTATGCTGCCCATAGTCAAGACTTGGAATCTAGAGAACATTGAAGCAATGCAAATCTATTCCTAGAGTAGTTTATAACATACTTTGTGGTTGTCAGAATATTTACATAGAACATAGTAAATTAAGTTGTTAAGAAACAGTTAGAGTTAAAAATAGTTATCAAAAATTCAGCTTTTTATATTCATGAACATAATAAAGATCAAAAAAATATTATTTGATAATGCAGACACTATCTATTATGAAAAAAGTTAATTGAAACCAAGAATAAAAGAAATTTGGATGATAAATTGCTTTGAATCTGAGGCAATGAATCTCATGAAACATCCTTTGATGTGAGAGGAAGTTATTGTTGAAGTAAATGATGGAAAGAGTATTATATAGATATATGTTTAGTTGAATTTAACTTGCAAAGTTGTATTTATTAATAGATGAAACAATTATTGTATAAGAATTTAGTAAAATTTTGTTCATTTTGGCTAGTATTGTAGTGTTATAATAATGTCTATTATATATGCCCTACTTGCAGTTAATATTATATACTAAGTAGATTAATAACTCAATGCTAGATAATGGAGGTGTTGAGTTATAAAGGTAAACTATATAACTATGTAAACTTAATATGTTAAAATAATATTGTTTATTATTAATATTAGCATCAAATTATAAATTGGTTGTGATCAATTTTATGGAAAAAATTTAAATAAGTAAACAAATAGATACTGGAAAATATTTAAGTGAATCATAAAATGAATCACTTGAATATACTCTTTATTTTTAATTATTATGTGTCCATTTTATTACTACATTCATTATAACAACTTATTTATTAGAAAATCAAATATTTTATACTTCATATGTTTGTTTATTCATTTTTGTTTATTAGGACAAATTAAGACATAGGTTAAAAGTATATATTTCATTATAAGGTACAAAAATGTCATGTAAATTCTATTTTTTCGGTTGGAAAAAAATAATAATAGCATTGAAATTGTAAAACAAAAAAAATTCTTTTATTTTCAATGTATCCTACATTTTGAAGCCTTCATTTTATTTATTAATTGGAGGCAAATTTTATTAAGCTCAAAGTTTAATTTTTGAGTTCAATTGAACAGTTGTCTTGGTAACACTAACACCAACAAACATATATTATAAATAGAACTGAAATGTTGCAACTCAAGTTGCTATAATTTTATCTTTGCTTACAATGAACACTTTTCCATTCATCTTTAAAAAATATTATTTTTCTTAAAACGTTATTATTTTTTAAAACCATGGGGAAAAATTAACAAACCCCCCATTCATTTGGGCATATTGTCATTAAAATACCAGGAGAAGCAACAAAATATATTGTAAAAAAAATATCAAAATTCATCTTATTGCCAGTAAGCTATAAAATATTCATTCGTTAAAATTTGGGATATCAACTCTGTATTTGTGATGAATATAAACCCCGTGACGTATGTATGCATGTCATATTTCTGATCAATAAAATTCACAAAATAAATTAATTCAACTTCTATATGATATCAAGCAATGGAAATGTAACCTTATTGTCTTGAAAAAATGCTAGCATTTATTTTTCATTTGGATGTAAGTGAATTTTGTCAATGAAAAAATAGCTTCATACATTATAACCAATAAAAAGGTCTGTGATGTGTAGATGTTACATTAACCAAGTATCTGTTTGTTTGTTTTTTCAAGTTGGATATATTTATATATTTGAAATAAAAATATGAGAAGTAAAAACAAAAGTACTTGAATTCCATTCCTTGATTGTTATTACGTATGCATGTCTTCCTATTTCAAGAAGAATAGATTTCACACATTGGAATCAGAAACAAGGAAATCAAAAGCTATGATGCATGAGTGGGTGTAAAAAATAGAGACTGAGATTTTACACTTATGTGCTATAATATTTGTATATAGATTTTTAATTTTAAAAAATGTATGTTTTATTCTTATTTTTAATTTTAAAATATAAGATCAAATAATATATATAGGTTATTAGTATGATTCATTACTCACAAAATAAAAAGTTGGAAATGTTGTTGTTGTTGTTGTTGTTATTATTATTATTATTATTATTATTATTATTATTATTATTATTATTATTATTATTATTATTATTATTATTATTATTATTATTATTATTATTATTATTATTATTATTATTATTATTATTATTATTATTATTATTATTATTATTATTATTATGTTTCAAAAGGCCTTTATTGTCTTAAAAGAATTACAAATTTTGCATTTACATAGTTTGTCTACATATAATATCCTGGATTGTCCATTATCATTTGAACACCATTAGCAAATCAATTACTTATAATAGAAAGGAAAAAATTGTTGCTAAATTGTCCTTGTTGCTAATTTGACATGCATATCCTTCTAAGTTTTTTTATAATGTTTAATTTCCTCAATTCACTATAACATAGATCTAATTTTAAGTAATGACCATGTTGCTGCATAAATGTCAGGTCTGGCCAGTCTCTTATCCCTTTTCTGTATTATTTCAAGTTTATTTGAAAAAGTAACTGAATGTCTCCTGGAATTGTTACCAATTAGAAAAGTGCATCTAGTACACCAGTATGCATATAGCACAAAGGTTGCTGCCCTGACACTTGATGTTAATCCTTCTCTAAATGCAGAAATCAATTGATGCATTGTTACATTAGCCCTCCTGTAACTGCTAGTTATGAGATTTCTTATGTGCCTAAGTCCCTCACAGTGATATAGCAGATGTGATAGGGTTTCCTCAGCTCGATGGCATAACCCACAAAAGGGATCAATTGACGTATACAGTCTTTTATGGCAAAGAAAATATGTGGTAGGTAATGCAGATAGATTAAGTTTTATTAGAAAATTGAAAAACTTTGGTTCTAAGGCCCATCGTTTATACCTTTTAACCAATTGCTTATTATTAATTCCCAGTATTGGTTCTAAAGCAATTGTGTTATTATCTTCATGCATTAATTCATAAATTTCCCAGTATTTGTATTTATTAATAAATTGCTCTGGGATTTTTTGATTCTGTTTTACAAAGATGTATTAATTGTTCAAAATATGATAATTTTTTTGGTGGTGGTTTATCAGTTGGAATGACCTCTATGAGCTGCTTAATTTTTGGAAATTGTTTAATAATATCAATTATATTGTTTATCATTCTCTGTTTTGCAAAAATACCAATATCATGTAAGCCCAAACCATTTTTATTCAATGGCTGACATAGTTTTGCCATTGATATTGCCACGACTTTCCTTGACCATAGTAGTTGATTGCAAATGGTCTTAATTTTGGAGATAAAAGCTTTTGAGAAAGCAACCACTATTATTATTATTATTATTATTATTATTATTATTATTATTATTATTATTATTATTATTATTATTATTATTATTATTATTATTATTATTATTATTATTATTATTATTATTATTATTATTATTATTATTATTATTATTATTATTATTATTATTATTATTATTATTATTATTATTATTATTATTATTATTACTATTATTACTATTATTATTATTATTATTATTATTATTATTATTATTATTATTATGCAACTGTCAGTGGTAACTAGATTCAGGAAAAATTCCATAACCTATGCAAATAAATGTTATGCACGAGGAGACTATTATAATCTGTATCAAGCCATTAAACATATTTCTTGGAGTGAAGTTTATGAATGTAAATGCCCATCATTAGCTACCAATATATTTCATCAAATATTGTCAGATACTGTTGATAGATTCATTCCAGTTAAGCAAAGTAAAGGTATTAAATTTCCAAAATGGTTCTCTGTGAAACTAGTTCGATGTATAAAGATAAAAAAAATTTTTCATAGATATTATAAGAAATATAAATGCTTTTTGTATTTGAATAACTATAAGAATTATAGACGCATAGTAAAAGTACTTGAAAAATATGATTTTCAAGAATATATTAAACTGACTCAAAACAAAATACATAAAGATCCAGCATATTTTTGGAATGTATTAAAGACTCATTATACTTCAGTTAGACAAAATACATGTGTAGTAGATATAGAATCAAATGATTTTATGACTTATTTTTCAACTCAATGTGAATTGGATAATAACTTAATCTTGGAATATCCATTTATTCAAAATCTTATATTCAATAATGATTCCATAAACATATTAAAATTTGATTTGGATGAAATATACCATTCTACAAAATTAATAAAAAATAAAAAAAGTATTGCTTGTGATAATATACCAGTTTTTATTTATAAAGGATGCATTGAACTTTTGGCTCCAGTTTTATTGTATATTTTTAATTTGTCACTTAAAACATCAATATTTCCTAACTATTGGAAAACAGCTAAAGTAATACCTGTATACAAATCTGGAAAAAAATCAGAGGTCCGAAATTATAGACCTATTTCTTTACTACCTATACCATCAAGAATTTTTGAAAAATCAATTTATTACAGAATTATACATTATTTAAAAAATATTCTTCCTTATTCTTTACATGGATTTCTTCCGGGAAGGTCAATAGAAACAAATTTAGTCCATATATCAGATGCCATAGGTAGAGCTATTGAGGCAAGAAGTCAATTGGATGTAATATATTTTGATTTAACAAAGGCTTTTGATAGAGTTGATCATAGATTACTTCTTATGAAAATAGAGAAAATTGGGTTTTCAATCAATCTAATGAATTTATTCAAGTCATTTCTATCTGATAGAAGCAATTATATTTATTACAATAATAAACAGTCAAATAATTTTAAATCTAGACTTGGACTTCCACAGGGAGTGTGTTAAGCCCAATATTTTTTGCTATTTATATATCAGATTTGATAACACTTATTCCAAGTAGGAGTGTGTTATGCTATGCAGATGATATTAAAATTTTTCTGAAGATTAATAGTAAAGAAGATATTAAAACTTTACAAATTATATAGATGTTTTTTACAAGTGGTGCCAAGAAAATAACATGAAAATAAATATTGACAAATGTAATGCTATGACATATTCAAGAAAACAATGTTAATAGGGTAGTTACCATATTGATCATCTTGAAATTAAGAAAATTACTGATCATAAAGATTTGGGTATAATCTTCACAAGCAATTTTACTTTTAATAACCATATAACATATTCTGTTAATAAAGCATTTAAACTCATTGGCAGGATGCTCAGATCAAAAATTGTTTTTGATTTCCAGACTAATAAATTAATATTTAATAGTTTGATATTGCCAATTTTACACTATGGATCCATTATATGGAATTCTATAAATGAAACGAATATGAAAAAAATACAAAAGGTTTATGATAAATATTGTAAATATGTGTATAAAACTTCATTTCATAATAATAATGAATTTGTGTTAAGAGAATATTATCTGATATGTGTTTTTTATATAAAATGATAAATGGCACAATAACTTTTGATAATTCAGTAACAAATCTGCTATATAAAATACCAACTTTCAATAGCAGAAATCACAAACTTTTTCATTTACCATTAATTAAACATAAATGTGTAAAAAATGCACCTGTATATAGATTACAAAATGAATATAATGATATGTTTAGTGATGTAGAGTTTACATCAGATTTTAAAATATTTAAAAAGTATATATTAGATTCATTAAATCAAAATTTTATGTAAATTTTAATTTTAATCATTGTAAACGTTTTATTGGCTTTGTAAGCTGTTGTTTACTAATAAACTGAATTGAATTGAATTGAATTGATTATTATTATTATTATTATTATTATTATTATTATTATTATTATTATTATTATTATTATTATTATTATTATTATTATTATTATTATTATTATTATTATTATTATTATTATTATTATTATTATTATTATTATTATTATTATTATTATTATTATTATTATTATTATTATTATTATTATTATTATTATTATTATTATTATTATTATTATTATTATTATTATTATTATTATTATTATTATTATTATTATTATTATTATTATTATTATTATTATTATTATTATTATTATTATTATTATTATTATTATTATTATTATGTTTCAAAGCAAAACTTTATTGAGTCTAAAAAGTTACAGAGTCATATATTGATTTTTTACAAATGAAAAACAAATTACAACTTTCAGTATATAAGTCTTTATCTTTTCTGCATACTTTTTTTTCTTCTTGTTTTTAAATTTGGTCTTCTATTTAGTTCAGTTTATGCTTGCATTTTTTTTAAAGTTGGAAAAAATGCTGATGTTGAAAATGTCATCATCTATCTTATTGGTCTTTATATTTCATAGACTGGATCTTTGTTTCAAGTGTGACCATGTGGCTGCAAATATATCTGGTTGAGCTAGGATGCTGTCTCTTTTTCTTAACAGTTCTAGTTTTATTGAATATGTTGCTGGGTGGCGTCGAGGGTTATTGGCAAGTGCAAAAGTGCATCTGGTGCACCAGTAGGCATAAAGGCTGTATGTTGCTGCACGAATAGCAGGGTTGTTGCCTTTTTTAAACGTATTTATTATTTCATCAATTGAAATGATAGCCTTTCTGTATGTGGTAAACATTGTGCGACGTATTGTTTCTAGGGCACTGCAGGAATGAAGAAAATGATCTTGTGTCTCTTCTTCTCTATGACATAGCCCGCACATGGGGTCTATATTTGTATAGAATCTACGAAATCTAAGGAAATGGGTTGTGGGTAGAGCATTGAGATTAAGCTTAAGTAGAAAATCGAATAATTTTGGTTCTAATGACCATTTTCTGAATTGTTGCAGTAGTTGCCTGTTGTCTATTCCAAGAACTGATGGATGTAGATTGGGTGTCTGGTTTGGATGTAGTATATTGTAAATGTCCCAGTATGTATACTTGTTGTCATTATTGAGTGATATTTTGTTGTATATTGGCTTGAGTTCTTCAATCAGTGTGGATAGATATCCATATGAAGGGGGTGGTCTGTCTGTGGGTATTATACTGATTACACACTCCAGGTCTGGAAATCTTTTTATGGTTGCTGTTATTAGATTTACTGATTTCTGTGTGTAAAAAACACTGATTGTATGGAGTCCAAGTCCATTGCTATGTGGTGGTCTGCTCAGATTTTTTAAAGAGATTGCCACTGTCTTTCTCTTCCATATTAGTTTGTTACAGATTGACGAGATTTTAGATATGAATGTTTTTGCAAATTTGATTATAGGTGTATAGTATGTAATTTTTGTAATTATAAGTTGATTAAATAGTGCTACCTTTGCATATATTGACAGGTATGACTTTTCAAGTGAGGCTGTGATTTTTTCAGCATCTTTTTTTAATTTATTTTGAATTTTTTGCCTCATTCCATTGGTTCCAAGGTAGAATGGGAAACCAAGGAAAGCAGATGGTTTACCATTAAACATCTCTGTACAGTGCTTGCCTGTGTATATTGACCATGCAGCAGTTTTATTTGTGTTAATTTTTAAATTAAAATTTGAGGTATAATTCTTGATTATCTCTTGTAATATGGGGAGGTTCTTTTTAGAGGGGAGGAAAATGGTTACATCGTCCATATAGGCTATGCATGATATATTTAAAGCAGTGTTTGGAATTTGAATGCCTTTTATTTTTTTCTGTATCTCTATTAATAGAGGATTTATATATATTGTAAAGAGCAAGGCACTTAGGGGGGATCCTTGTGGGATGGATTGACTCGGTCTGAAGGCTGGTGATTTTTTTCCATTCAATGTGATGTGAATTTCATGGCTGAGTAGCAGATTGGCTATTATATATAGTAGGGATGGAGGTGTTGTTGTTTTTTTCAGCACGTCTAATAATTTGGCTATAGGCACTGAGTCAAAAGCTGCCTCAATGTCTAGTTGAACTATAATTGGTGCATATTTCTTTCTTTTTTTTACTACTTCGATAATTGTTTTGTACATTAAGGCACCCTGGCCAATGGATGATCCTTTTTTGGCATATTGTGCTGATGATAACACAGGGAGTATGTGTTGTTCTATTTTTTCCTTTATCACTCTTTCAAGAATTTTTATTCCTAAAGGTCCCATTGAAATTGGTCGTAGATTAGATAAAGATGATATTGCTGTTGGTTTTTTGTTAAATGGAACCATTGCAATTGGGTATAGACTTTGTATGTTGTAAATTTTTTGGGATATGTAATTGGCTAGATCGCACAGGTATTTTGCTGTGAAGTGACTAAGGTGTTTGAACACAAATTTGGGAATTCCTTGTGGTCCTGGGTGACATGTGTTTGTTATTGTTGCAAGTTGAAATACAATGTCAGTTGTTGTTATTGGTGTGTCTGTTTCAGGGTCTCCAAATATGTCTTCATTTGGTATGTACCCTCTCTGTTTTTGCAGTTTTTTTTTAAAGTGTTGATATATTGGGTTTATCATGTTATGTCCAGCTGTTATAGAGCCATCTATTTCAAGTGCCATAGGCACTCTGACTGTGGATGGGTATCCCAATGCCCACCGTATGTATGCTCTGGTCCAAGTATGTTGTTGTGTAAGGCATATTTTTTTCTTTTTTATTGCTACATATTGCTTTAGTGTATTGCATGTATTGTTGTACATTTCTGTAAGTTTTTTAATTTGTGTTTGATTATCTGTAGTTGGTCTGGAAATGGTTATTCTTTTATGTAGTTCATCTGCCAATGCTAATAATCTGGTGGGGGGTGTTGAGTTGCAGGTAATATGATTGATGTTGAAAGAAAGTATATTGGTGAATGCTATATACTTTTGTACTGGATCGAGTGACATGTTTTGAAGTTTTTGGAGCATTATATATGTTTCTGAATATAAGAATTCAGTTGTTTGTGCTGGAAGAAGTATTCGCATAGTCTTTTGGAGGGCTATTGTTGTATTCTGTATTTTTGTTAGGTCGAGGGTGATGAACTGAGCAGCATGATCTGAGATTATAGATGGACAGAGTTCAAGATTAAAATAATGATGTAACATTGGTGAGTAGAAACACAAATCAATAAGTGACTTATATCTATTGTTATTAAAAGATATTGAGTTTGATGGGAGAAAGCCCTCAGCACTCATAAGTGGGATTGTTATTTGATGGATCCATTTGGTGACAAAAGTTTGGTAGGTCATGTTGAAATCTCCCAGGAGTATTATGGGATTTGGTGTTGCTGTAAGCATTGAATTTATTGTTGCTATTATTCTGGAGATGATGACAGGGCCTGGTGGTATATATACAAATACTAGGTTAAGTGTGATATTTTTATGATGGAGTGTTAATATGATAAGATTAGAGTCAATATATATAATTTTAAAAGAATCGAAAGGGCAGTTGTGGGAAATAATTATGCCTGTGCCACCTGATGGTGATGATGATTGCCTTGAGCAGGCACAAAAACCTTGGCTGACTAAATATTTTGATGGATCAATTTGAGAGCTGCTGTATATTTTTGTTTCCAAAAGCCCCAGTATGTGTGGTTGTGTTGTATGTAACCATTTTTTGAGATCAAAAAGTTTTTTGGTGGCATTTAAGCCTCTAATGTTGAGAGATCCAATTTTTATCTTCATGTTTTAAATAATTTTTTAACAGGGTATTGATTTTTATTTTATTTTTAATACTAAATTTTTGTTTATATTGCAGTAGATGGATGCTGATACATATTTAAGACATTGTTGGGTTTATTATCAGTTTTTCTTTCATTTAATATTGCTTCAGACTCTATACAGGCAATTTGTGATGAAACCGAACAGGTGTCCATTTGTTGTTGGCTTACATCCATTTCTATTTCATCATTTTCTAAATTGTATATGTCTGATGAGTTGTGCTTTTGGTCTGTTTTTTTTTGCCTTTTTGGATTCATGATTTTTTGGTGGTCTACCTGGCTTTCTTTTTCCCTCTGGTGTATTCTCTTGAATAGGTGGAAGAGGGGCTTCTATTGCATCCATTATGTTTGATGCAGTTTTGTTTATAATTGTAGTTTTTTTTATTATTGGTATCTTTATATTATCTGGATTTATATTTTCATTATATAACTGTGTGTGTTTACTTTCTGTTTGTTGATTTTTACTTGGTACACATTTTGTTTTATTGAGATGCTGATCCTGTGATGTAATTGCTGTATTTTGTGTTGTGGTTTCTTGAGAATTATTTTCGTTTGAATCTTGGATTTCTGTGTTAGTTTTTGTGTTATTATTTTTTTGGTTGGTCTTTGGGATAGGCAATTCTGCTCCATTATTATTTTTGTTTGTGGGTGTTTGAACCTGTTTTTTTCTGGTTTCTATTATTGGGTTGCCAATGGATGTAGTGTTATTATAAATTTTATTTTCATCACTGGGTTGTTCTGGGGAGAGGATTTTAGTTTGTTCACAGTGATTGCTTTTTGTGTTATCGCACTGAGTTGCTAGGTGTCCTCTCTGTCCACAGCCAAAACAATGTGGCTTTAGACCTCTTATGTGAAGAGAGAGTGTCGCTTCTTGATCTGTAATCTGTGTTGGAATCGTTGAGGCATCTACGTTTTTATGTAGTTTTATTTTAAATTCAAAACGATTACTACATATCGGTATAGGTGTGTCTTTTAAATATATAGGCTGTAGGGCAATTACTTTTCCAAACGGGTTTATCATTTTTTGAAAATCTTGTACGTTGTATTTAAGATAAGTATTTTTAAGCACTCCAGTAATTATATTTTTCCGGTTTTCATCTATAATTACGAGTGCGTAATTATCAAGTGCTAAAATAGTGGATTGAAAACGTTCTTTTTGCTGCTGAGTATAAAAATCAATGGTTATATATCGAGAATTTGGATGGTCGGTGATACAAGAGATTGTTTCCCATAGTGCATTTTGCGTGATTGCTTCATATAATAAAGCTTTTGGGAAACGATATAATGAGCATTGATTATCGGTTACTGCGAGTACTAACGAAGTTGGTGAAAAAAACCTGCGAAATGTTTCAAATAACGTACGAGGCACCGTATTACTGAAACGGTCCATCACATTTTCAAGCGTTTCTTTTGTCCAGATTGCGGCTGGGGGTTGATTTTCCTCTCGAGTGTTTAGATCAAGATTTTTAATATCATTTGTGTTTGTTCTACGGAAGCGCGGTATTTGAGTTGGTGCTGTAGTATTGCTATTACTTTTAAGTACTTTTGCATATGAAATAGGCGATGTTGAAACTAACGATGTTGTTAATTTCGTATTGGTGCTTAATTCGCTCACGCTTGACTGGGCAGTAGCCATGATTTATTCTGACTCAAGTCAGTATTTTTTTTTTAAAAAGATATTAAAACACACCGATATTTTTCAAAAAACACTATTAATCTATTATATAATTCGATTTTTCCTGTATTATGTTTGTTTTGCGAATAACAAGTTGGAACAAAAGTAAAAAATAAATACTTACATCGGAGAACTTAAGGATTGCTTCTTACCTCAGCAGAGATTTGCTGCAGGTCTATTATTATTATTATTATTATTATTATTATTATTATTATTATTATTATTATTATTATTATTATTATTATTATTATTATTATTATTATTATTATTATTATTATTATTATTATTATTATTATTATTATTATTATTATTATTATTATTATTATTATTATTATTATTATTATTATTATTATTATTATTATTACTATTATTACATTTCAAAGGACAAACTTTATTAGTATTCTAAAAGGTTATACAAGTTACATTTGACAACATAGTTCTTATATATAAATTGGTTTCACAAAACTACATATGCACAATGATTTGATCAGTGATTGTATGCGTTATCAAACTAGAAATATTTAGGAAAAAAACAGTTTAACAAAGTCAATGATGATCACTCAATCATATGATTATATACAATTAGATGTACTTCAATTAAATTAAAGCAGGAATGTGTCTAATGTGTGTCAGTAGACTTCAGAACTGGCACAAGAATCCATGTTAGATATAGTTTTTTTGTTAGTGCTTTTATATAAGTTCTTGTATATTCCAGGTGTCAATGTACTTAGATTGATCAGTAATCTTCATGTCTATTTCACGTATGGTTTGTAGCTTATTTCTGAACTTTTTTGGATGTCTTCTGGGATTATAATTGTATATGAAATTACACCTTGTACACCATAAGGCATAGAGTAAAAATGTGCAGATTCTTATTTCAGCAAAGATACCCCTTTTAAAAGAGTGAAAAAGGGTTTTCATATTGAATTTTTTATCCTTGAGTAATGTCCTAATAATTTCACAAATGTTTTCTAGACTTGGGCATGAGAAAAAAAGGTGGTTTTGTGTCTCCGAGTCCCTATGGCAAAGATTACATATATCATCTATATCTTTATAGTTTCTTTGATATTTCAAAAAGTGTTGTGTAGGTAGCGAGTCCAGATTTATCTTTAGGAGAAAGTCAAAAATTTTTGGTTCAAGTGAGCATAGTTTAAATTTGCAACATAATTGTTTATTATTAATATGAAGTGGAGTTTGTACATCATCTTGACTTTGATGTAGAAGTTGATAAACTTCCCAATATTTACATTTGGCTTGTGGTGGTTTAAAGTTAAGAGTGTGGATTGTTAATAATGGTGTAAGTAGTGTATTCAGATATCCCTGGAGAGGAGGTGATCTATCTGTAGGGGTAATCTTGGCAGAAATTTCTAAATATGGAAATTTTTGTGCACATGTAGATATTATGTTCAATGTTTTTGTATCCTGAAGACATGTATTGAGTGAAGGCCAAGGCCATTTTGTGAAAGGGGTTTTCTTAGACGTTTTACTGATATAGAGATAATCTTTTTTTCCCCAGAATAATTTCCTATATAGGGAGTCTATCTTATTTGTAAATACCTTGGTATAAATGATTGTTGGAGTAAAATACAAGATTTTTGTAATCACTAGCATGTTAAGCAAAGTCATTTATATAATATAAATATATATATATATATATATATATATATATATATATATATATATATATATATATATATATATATATATATATTATATATATATAGGTAGGCTTTGGAGAGTGAATTGACAGTCTTTTCCACTTTCTCTATTAAACCTTTTTGTATGAGCGATCTCAAAGGTGAATGATGTAAATAAAAGTTGAACTCAAGAAATGCGCTTGGTCTACCCTTGAAAACTTTATTAATGCAATTTCCGGTGAAACTCTGTCATGCACACAATTTTTCCATATTGAATGTTAGCTTAAATTCTTTTGTAAAATTGTTAAATATCTTAAGTAGTTTGGGAATTTGCTTTTGGGATGATAGAAATACTGCTATATCATCCATATATGCGATGCATGGGATGTTGTCCTTGAGAGTGAGCACGTAGACACCTGTAAATTCATTTTGTATTATTTTTATAAGAGGGTTGATATAGGCAGTGAACAATAAGGCACTGAGAGGTGAGCCTTGAGGAATGGACTGATGCAGCACTATTGGCAGTGAAGTTTTCCCATTTAGGGAAATGTAAATCTCACGGTTTAGAAGTAAGTTAGCAAGCAAGTTTAGATAGGCATTGGGGACTGAGTATTTTGCAGAGTTTTAAGAAGAGTACTGATGGAAATCATGTCAAAAGCAGCTTCAATATCTAGTTGAATAACAGTGGACTGTATTTTTATTAGCTCTAACAGTTTCTATAGTTGACTTGAATAAAAAGGCTGCCTGCCCTGTTGAGGATTTTTTTTTGGTAAATTGCATTTTTTTTAGGTTTGGAAAAATGAATGGCTCTATTTTATCTTTTATCACTGATTCTATTATCTTTATGCCAAGGGAGCACATTGAAATTGAACGTAGGTTAGTGGTGTTTGAGATTAATTGTTTCTTTTTCATGAATGGCACAAGCATGATTTGATTTAAGCCCTGTATTTTATAGATGTCTTTAGTGAGGTAGGAGACTAGGTTAAGCATATATTGTGCTGCTATTTTATCAATATGTTTGTATACAAACTTGGGAATTCCATCTATGCCAGGATGACATGAATCTGGCATTGCTTCTATTTTTGAATGAAATCTTTTAGAGAAATTTTAAATTCATTTTCTGATCTATCTTGTGAAAAGGCCTTAGACTTGATGAGGAGACCCTCTGGAATTTTTCTCTATACAATATGTAAAGCTGCTCCAAAATAAAATCTCTGTAGACAATTTCAGTTTGAACTTTAATAGATGTTGGGATTCGAACCTGGAAGGGGTGGCCTAGCACCCATCTAATGAAGTTTCTGGTATACATGTGTGGCTTATTTAAATATAACCTTTTTTTAATGGAGATATATTCTTTAAGCTGGTTTGTTAACTCTTGATATATTTTCTTTAAAGCTATCAGACTGGGATGATCGAGATTTGATTGAGAAGTGCCAATAATTTTTTATAGGTATCATCCATAAGGTTTAGTAGTTTTGTTTGGGGTGTTGTTGTCCTGGTAAGATGATCAATGTTAAATGAAAGCAGATTAGTAAAGGCACACCATGCTTGAACTGGATCCATTGTAATATTCTTCAATTTGTGAAGGTATATGTATACTTCTGAAAAAAGATATTCTGGTGTGCGTGATGGTAGTAGAACTCTGATGGTTCTTCCTGTACTAATTGTTGTTCTATTATCGAAATTAATTTTCAGTGACACTAAAACAGCTGCATGATCAGAGAGAGGGGAATTCTTTAATTGAATGGATATCATATTATGTAAAGATGGCGAATAGAAAACCAGATCTATAAGTGATGAATGTCTACCATTGTTAAATGACACGGCCTTCTCTGGCAAAAAGCCTCTTCCACTCATCATCGGGAAAGACAGCTGATGTAACCATTTTCTGGTGAAGGTCTGATATGTGGTGAAGGTCTGATATGTCATGTTGAAATCTTCCAAAATAATCGTCGGATACATAGCATTTGTGAACCTGGAGTTAAGTGTTTGTATAATTCTGTTTATAATAGTGGGACCTGGGGGGATATAAACAATTATTATTATTATTATTATTATTATTATTATTATTATTATTATTATTATTATTATTATTATTATTATTATTATTATTATTATTATTATTATTATTATTATTATTATTATTATTATTATTATTATCATCATCATCATCATCATTTAAATTCTTATCTGATAATATAGATTAATTTCTGACAGGATGTTTTTAAATATTCTTTTTTAATTCAAGATTTAACTTGGGGATATTCACATGGAAGGGTTTAAATACAATAGATTTTCATGTTGATTTTATTATTTAGAAATTATATTGATGAATCAATTTTAAAAAATTAATTTTTTTGATCACATTTTTATTGTTGTATATTCCGTTTAAGGTCTAAGGAACATATTTTGAATCTCTCCTTCAGCTTATATATAGTATTATTGTCCTGAAACTCACTTTTAACTTATATATATATATATATATATATATATATATATATATATAGGAAAGTTATAAATATATTTCCATTTATATATATATATATATATATATATATATAAACTGGAAATATTATAGTACATATTTCTTCTTCATCTAGTGCCAATGTTATCAATACTAGTATGGGTTTGAACCCATTCTTATATATTAACTGACACCCATCTCACTTGAGGCAGTAGTATATGTATAATTTGTCATCAATATTTATAATCAGCACTTGTACGCTATAATATTTGATTATTTGTGTGATTACTAATTCTCTATAAAATAAATAGGCAATAACTGTAAACATAATCTCAGATGTCTAAAAACTGTGACAAATGTTTTAATTTTTTTTATTAAAGTTCACTTTCTACTTAGTCAGATTATAATATTTTATATTTTGTTGTAACCTTTCCGATATGCAACCTAACACCTCTTACTTTTCAGCATTTTCTGATACTTTCTTCTCAAAAATCAATGTAAAATATATAATAAAATATTTATTATTTATCAGAAAATAACAAATTTGACTTTATTGGATAGGTATTTTTGTTTACTACTGAAATAAATTTTAAATGTTCCCATTTTATTTTTGTAAATATTAAAAAAAATGAGACTGTAATCAAAACAAAGACATTACACTTTATTGTTTCTAGAAAAATTATTTTCAGTTTATGAAATCAACAAAATATTTCTTAATTTTTATTATTTTTAAACATTTGAAAAGTATAATTATTTTTTTCTCTTATATCTAATGAATTATGCTTCAAATGTTTAAATTTTTTGAATATTTATTGCAAAATTACAATATTTTCTTTACTTGTAAATAAAATAGATTTTTTATGTCATAGCTTGTCTTTTAATTTGCTTCAGGCCATATTTACATTAGATGCTAATATAATGTTATATTTTTGAAAATAAAGTATTTCAAGTCAATATTTCTTGATATTTAATAAATATAGTGTAAATTATTTTTAAAAAATATCTAAAACCATAATAAATTCACAAATAAACTTATTTTTGCATAATTGGAAACTTCAATGCTGTAAAATGCTGAACATCGGGGAGGGGCTTATGTCTATTATTAGAGTGGGAATTTTGAATTTCACACTTTTCCATGCTATTTCCAGCAAAAAATATATTATAATAAAACATAGAGTTTTACATGTATTTAATGTATAATAATTATGAAAAAAATTACCAGTGGGAGCATTGGGAAAAGATGAAATAATTTGTCCCAATTGATAGTTGGGTTAAAAATGTGCTCAAATAGTATCTAAAAACATTCAATTCAATATTTATATGGCAGCTGTGTAATTTTGTCATACTTTTTACATTTATTATTAAAATCTTATTAAATGCAAGTGTTAAAAGCCATCATATTATAAAATTTCTTATTTCTAGAATATAATAAATTCCTCAAATTTTTGTGAATAAAGTTTTTTTATTATATTTTATTTGGTTTTCATTACAAATGTCAATATCAATTAAATAGCCTTTGTTTAATATCATAACTTGTGAAATTTTATTAAGATCAAAATCAGATTTGTGTTAATGCTTTCTTTAATTAGCAAATAAACCCTTAGGGTATGTTCAATCTTGGTGAAAGACTTCCTATTCTGAGGGAAAGTGAACAATAGAAGAAGCCATTGGGAAAACACAAACCACAGAAGGGAAATTTGAGTGAATCTCATGTATATTGTATCTGGATAAAGCAAGTCTGGATCATATAAATTAACTAAATTTTGGCTATCAAAACTAGTTAGAATCTTATTCTCAGAGTTACCATACTTAAAGCCAGTTAAGTTGTAATCTAAATCATGATGGAGTAAGAAGGTTGTTTGCTTTCTCAGATCACTGGGACCTCATCTCACCTGCATTGTTGGAGTCTGAAACATCTACTCCAAAAATGTGAACTCTTCAGTTCATTCTGAAATTTGGTGTTTTCACTTAATTTATTATTTTGACTTATGTTAATTAGCCAAGTTTGTATTAAACTCAGGGAGTAAATTTAAAACTAATTGCTTATAGTTTCTCCAATTACACAAGGGAAACTTAAAATTCTTTAAAAAGCTAATTGTTTAGCTCACTTAGTTTTGTACAAATTGTTTGATTTGTTTTCTAATAATTTTACTCTTATCCTCCTTTCATTATTAAGTTGTTTTACCCATCTTATAATTAAATCTCACCAGAAGTGAGTTTAATATTTAATTGAAATCATAAGTTATAACATTACAAGGACACTTTTGGTGTGTGGGAGAAAGCCATTTAGTCCAAGTTAGTTTTAAATTTTTGCCCCTATATTTTTATCATTACTAGTTAATTTCTTGAGGGGAATTATGTTCAGCATTCCATTACACTGGAGAGCAGATTGTTTAAATGAGGTATTAATTAATTTGTTATGGTAGTTAGTGACCAATTTATTATGGTTACAGTTTATAAGTATATAGTTTCCATTGTTTATTTATCAATTTTCTTGTTTTGACATATATCTTTGTGATCTTAAGAAAGGACCAATCTCACTCCTCATTATTCCCACAACATAAATGCTTTTCCTACCACAGTTTTGATTTCAGACATTTTTCATAAATCAGAGTATGGGAACAAATGGATGAACCATCCCAACATTCTGTGCTACTATTCTTTTTTTTATGCAATAATGACAAAGCCACCCAGAGTATCTTAAGTGATCTCATTTCTTACAAGTGATGAGAAACAATAATGAATACTGCCTTTATTATTTTTCATTTGTTTATATACCTGCAACATTCTCTGTCAGCCATGATAGCATGACATCTGCCAACCATTTTATATTAATTATTTAGGTTAAATTATATATAATTGTGGCTTATGTTAGGCCAAACTATTTTACTCCTGCTCATCTAGTCAGTCTTCATGATTTAGTAACAGGTATGCATTATAAAATCTTACTTATATATTCTAGTATAATAAACCAATTATTGTACATTTGTAATTTTTTAGATGATGGTAGGCCACTATGTATTCTTATTGATTTAATTAAGTTGACTTTTGGCATGTTAACCAAACCAATTTGTTTTATATTTATATATTGCAACAATCATATGTTTAGCTGCACCTATAATCTTATTTATATATGCTATATTGTACAGCAATTGCACTCACTAAATTTTATGTTAAACAAATGTTTATCCAATTATGTATGGTCTCAAATGACCTATTTACTTAATTGAGAAGTGTATAAATGTAAATTAAATCATTATCAGATATTTAATCTCGATTGTATAGACATTCAAAGCTTATATTTTTAATATATATATATATATATATATATATATGTTAAAACGAAGATTTGCACGGGTTAAATATATAAAATACATATTTTGCAGGTTCATCCGTGTTAAAAACTTTTAATATCAATATACTGACATTTCAACTTGGTCACACAAGCCATCCACAGAGTTATAAAAAGGTAGAAAGACGGTTGTAGAGGCGCTACAATCACTGGTTTGAATAAAACATTAAAAATCCCACCAATAGCAAAAATGTTAAATTTAAGAATGTTTTTTAAAGAAATCTTTCCAAATAGGAGGAAGTTTGCACGTATCATCTCGCTTATTGATACAATCTGGCCTTTTAAATATCTCAATGGCTTCTCTGATTTTGCATTGGTAGAGATTATCACATCTGGATATGATCCTGGTACTAGAAAAATCTATTTTATGACCTGAATCTATAGTATGGAGTGAGAGTGCTGATGATGATGAGTGTTGTTTAACTGCATTAGCATGCTCATCTCTCCTAACACTGATGCGACGATTACTCATACCTATGTAAGAAGCTTTACAATTTTTACATGAGATTTGATAGACACCATGAGATTCAAGAGGGATTGAATCCTTAGGCTTGGATATTATATTGCTGATCTTTTGATGAGCAGAAAATGCTGTATCTATATTATAGCATTTTAATATACGTCCGATACTGTCTGTAGTTCCTTTTACATATGGAACACAAATCCTAATAGCTGACTTATCATCTTTTTGTTTCCTATTTTGTCTATTTTGGGCTTGAAATAAGGCTTTTTATAAATTTGTAATTATAACTATTTGCTAATAAAACACTATTAATATGATTTATTTCTTCTTTCAGATGTGTGTCATCTGAAAGGTTAATTGCTCTATTTAAAAGAGTTTTGGCTACAGAAACTATCTGAGTTGGGTGATGATGAGAATGTAAATGTAAATATCTGTCTGTGTGTGTATCCTTTCTGTAAATAGAAAAAGATAAACTATTTGGTGTTCTGGTGACTAGAACATCAAGAAAAGGGAGTTTTCCATCAGACTCTGTCTCCATTGTAAATTTAATATGAGGATGCATATTATTTAAATGTAAGAAAAAAATCATCTAATGTATTTTTTCCATGTTGCCATATGACAAAAGTGTCATCTATGTATCTGAGCCAAATGAGAGGTTTTAAAGATGATGATTCTAAAGCACGAGTTTCTATATATTCCATGAATAAATCAGCTATTACTCCTGAGATAGGTGAGCCCATAGGAGTACCAAAAACTTGTCTGTAATACAATGGAAAAGGATACACACACAGGCAGATATTTACATTTACATTCTCATCATCACCCAATTCAGATAGTTTCTGTAGCCAAAACTCTTTTAAATAGAGCAATTAACCTTTC
Source organism: Epiperipatus broadwayi (assembly GCA_028023455.1). NCBI lineage: Eukaryota > Metazoa > Onychophora > Udeonychophora > Euonychophora > Peripatidae > Epiperipatus > Epiperipatus broadwayi. The sequence continues at coordinate 601,682 of JAQFVV010012697.1, forward strand.
AGATGACACACATCTGAAAGAAGAAATAAATCATATTAATAGTGTTTTATTAGCAAATAGTTATAATTACAAATTTATAAAAAAAGCCTTATTTAAAGCCCAAAATAGACAAAATAGGAAACAAAAAGATGATAAGTCAGCTATTAGGATTTGTGTTCCATATGTAAAAGGAACTACAGACAGTATCGGACGTATATTAAAACGCTATAATATAGATACAGCATTTTCTGCTCATCAAAAGATCAGCAATATAATAACCAAGCCTAAGGATTCAATCCCTCTTGAATCTCATGGTGTCTATCAAATCTCATGTAAAAATTGTAAAGCTTCTTACATAGGTATGAGTAATCGTCGCATCAGTGTTAGGAGAGATGAGCATGCTAATGCAGTTAAACAACACTCATCATCATCAGCACTCTCACTCCATACTATAGATTCAGGTTATAAAATAGATTTTTCTAGTACCAGGATCATATCCAGATGTGATAATCTCTACCAATGCAAAATCAGAGAAGCCATTGAGATACTTAAAAGGCCAGATTGTATCAATAAGCGAGATGATACGTGCAAACTTCCTCCTATTTGGAAAGATTTCTTTAAAAAACATTCTTAAATTTAACATTTTTGCTATTGGTGGGATTTTTAATGTTTTATTCAAACCAGTGATTGTAGCGCCTCTACAACCGTCTTTCTACCTTTTTATAACTCTGTGGATGGCTTGTGTGACCAAGTCGAAACATCAGTATATTGATATTAAAAGTTTTTAACACGGATGAACCCGCAAAATATGTATTTTATATATATATATATATATAATCACCTAATAAATTTATTTTAGATCATTTCTCTGTATTCCTACATTCATCATTTATTACTTAAGTCTCTATTATTTGCTATTTGGTGAGACATATAATGCTTTATTTGAATCAAATGTTTAAATTGAAATCCCTTTTTTTAATGTTGCCTTGAATATTATTATGACTCAAATCATTAATCAATATCAAAGTACTGTCTGTACAGGTCTTGAATGGTCATAGTTTATAGAAGTTATTAATTACCCATATATATATATATATATATATATATATATATATATATATATATATATATATATATATATATATATATATATATATATATATATATATATATATGAAAAGAAAGTTACTGTTAACACTAACTGAAATAATTATAGAAAATATACAAACCATTATACAATTACAAATATCCAGTAATGCCCTCTGTTTAAAGATCTATATCTCAATAATAGCGAACCTTAAAATGATACCACTTTAAGGTTGTATGCTAAACGATGTTAAATATTGAAATACAGACCTACTCAAACACAGAGCATGAAATTTTAAATAAGCAAACGATCTTAAATTTTGCTAATAAACTAACAAGTTTACAAAGTTATTAAAGACAAACTAAACATTAGATTTTAATCTTTAAACTCCTCCCAAACTATAAATGAAAAGAAAGTTACTGTTAACACTAACTGAAATAATTATAGAAAATATACAAACCATTATACAATTACAAATATCCAGTAATGCCCTCTGTTTAAAGATCTATATCTCAATAATAGTGAACCTTAAAATGATACCACTTTAAGGTTGTATGCTAAACGATGTTAAATATTGAAATACAGACCTACTCAAACACAGAGCATGAAATTTTAAATAAGCAAACGATCTTAAATTTTGCTAATAAACTAACAAGTTTACAAAGTTATTAAAGACAAACTAAACATTAGATTTTAATCTTTAAACTCCTCCCAAACTATAAATGAAAAGAAAGTTACTTTTAACACTAACTGAAATAATTATAGAAAATATACAAACCATTATACAATTACAAATATCCAGTAATGCCCTCTGTTTAAAGATCTATATCTCAATAATAGCGAACCTTAAAATGATACCACTTTAAGGTTGTATGCTAAACGATGTTAAATATTGAAATATAGACATACTCAAACACAGAGCATGAAATTTTAAATAAGCAATCGTTTAGCATACAACCTTAAAGTGGTATCATTTTAAGGTTTGCTATTATTGAGATATAGATCTTTAAACAGAGGGCATTACTGGATATTTGTAATTGTATAATGGTTTGTATATTTTCTATAATTATTTCAGTTAGTGTTAACAGTAACTTTCTTTTCATTTATAGTTTGGGAGGAGTTTAAAGATTAAAATCTAATGTTTAGTTTATCTTTAATAACTTTGTAAACTTGTTAGTTTATTAGCAAAATTTAAGATCGTTTTCTTATTTAAAATTTCATGCTCTGTGTTTGAGTATGTCTATATTTCAATATTTAACATCGTTTAGCATACAACCTTAAAGTGGTATCATTTTAAGGTTTGCTATTATTGAGATATAGATCTTTAAACAGAGGGCGTTACTGGATATTTGTAATTGTATAATGGTTTGTATATTATATATATATATATATATATATATATATATATATATATATATATATATATATATATATATATATATATATATATATATATATATATATATATATATATATAGTTTCAAACCTCTTCCTCTCACTGTTGTCATCATTGCTGGGCTTGGAGTAATGAAAAGCTGGTTAGTATCATCAAGATCATTGTTCAAGTAGTCATAGACTCTAGAGCACTGGTAAATAGGTTGATATTCGGTATTGTTCCTGACTTATGTATCTTGCACATACTAGATGGTTATGTGTTTGATTGGATTCTAGGTCTTATTGAATAAACACATGATTTTGACCGGTACAATATATATATATATATATATATATATATATATATATATATATATATATATTGTAACAGTATATACTATGCCATTACATTAATTTAAAATTAGAATAAAAACTTAAGTTTGTCAATAAAAACTGAAAACTAAAAATTAAAGTTGTTAAACGTACACATATATTTACACAGATGCAAAACTTTAAAAGTATTTTTTTTAAATAAAAAAAAAGTATTTGAACATACTTTTTTATAAAAAAAAAAGATAAAAGATTTAAATATAAAATATTTTAGTAATAAAGTAATGTAAGTAAAAATAGAAACAGGTATTAAATAATTCCTGAAATCTCAAAATGGAAATGATTGTGTTATTAATTATCAAAAAGCAAACTAGCCCTTGGCAATCTTATATAATTAAAAAGTCAGATGAGATATATAGATAAAAAATAAAGATTGTTTACCACTCTGAAGCAGACTATCCAATAGAGGCAGAAAACCAGAACTCAGACCTTAATGAAAATGATTGATTGTTCAGTGAATCCGGACGATGGGTATAAAATGAAAAAATTGAAATTAAGAACAGTTCCAGCTTGATTTTGTGAGAATGGTTATAAGATGCACTTGTCACCCTCTCTTACTTATTTCAAATGAAATAACTGTTGAATTATGAATGGTACTGTTGCAGACCCAAATCATATGGATTCTGCAATAAAATAAAATAATACCAGGATTGAACCAGCTAAGGTCATCTTCAGATAGACTGGTCTTCAAATAAAGACTTCATGGGAATTGACACCAGGAACCAGGACTCTTCTACTGTAAGAGATATAATGGAAAAATTTTTAAAAAAATAATTAAGAAATTTCAAGATTTGATAAGCTAAACCTAATTTTTTTTACAATGAACTTTAATCTGACTTTTCAAATAAATTATTAGTAATTTTTTATGCATCTGTTTAAGCAATTATTTTCATTTCTCTCTTTTTTGTGTTATGTGTTAATTAAATGCATTAAATTTAAGATGGGTATAGCGGGCTGCATAGATTCATTAATGTTTAATTATGTTTTTTAATTTCCGTATTTGATTAGAATATATAGATATTCGGTAAATATGATATCTCATGTTGAATATCTAAAAATGTATTTATTTGAGGGTCTTTTAGTTATTGGTGTCAATGCAACATCTTATGATGAATGCCATTGGGTTTCTTGTAAATTTCCCTCTGCAATTATATCAATGACTTTATATTTTGATTGTTTATGTTTATTTTGAAATGATTTTAACTGAGTAATCTATATATCTTATCTATAGTCAACATTCTAAAGTATAATTTTATTAAAATGTCCATCTGTGCGAATAGTTTAAAATAATAATTTAAATTTAAAAATTAATATTAATATCTAAAGAAATTTTATTCTTCAATTTTGTTTATATGTGCATTAATAAATGTTTTGTGTGTTAATTAGTGGCAATGGCATATTTTATTTTTGTTAATAATGAAGACATATTTTAACAATTTATATTTTGTAAATCTCTGCATCTCACTGAGCTAATGGCATTAGGCTGATGGTCAGAATAAAAATTGGATCTTAACAGCACATATCTGCCTACTCTATAAATTTTCCAAGTTCAAATGGACTGGTGGCACCCTGTAGCACAGAAACAGTAAGACTGTAACTTCCACTTCTCTGACTGTTATAATATATATATATATATATTGACTTCTCTGACTGTTATAATATATATATATATATATTGAGCCGGATTGATTTCTGATTCAATTGTTTTATTACTAAAATTAAAAAGGGAAAACAACTTCATTTTCATCAAATGTCTAATACTCAATTTTTTATTATTATTTAAAACACATACGCATTTATATTTTAAAATAGATTATTTAATGTTTATAAAATTGATTGTAAAATAGTTTACTTTCACTGTCTGTTTTAATCAATTTGATTAAAAACAGGAAAGCTTGCTAATTATATATTCTTGTTGCTTTTATTGCAATTATTTTTAAAGTTAATTCTAAAAAAAAAAAGCGGAGATTTAGTTTTGTATTTGTCGTTTTTGTTTCAATTATCCCTGGTTGGAAGTCTTAAATTAGATTGAGCGGGAAATTAATATTTGCCCTGCCTGGAATATAGAATGGACACTAATGAAAGTTTTGCGTGGGAAATGTAGCAAGGCAAGGATAGCCCACCAATTTTTGGAGAGAGAAGAGATTCATTATTAGATACACACTTGGATTATGGCCTAGAAAAAGATACCATTGTGAGTAGCTGTTCAGACATTTAATTCCTACTAAAAACTTAAATAATTATTGACAAACTTTGTTGGTGTGCAAGATGTCAAAATCCACCACTGTGAGTTTTGCCATCATTAGAATGTCTTGCTAATTTAAACAAAGGATGGACCCATGCCTACCAATTCTCCTTAAGTCATGCCATGAGCCTCTAAAATAAACACATCCTCTACCTTGCCACTGTCAAAGGACCTGAAAGATGAACTATTATCAAAAGTGTGCACTGATCACTAAATCACTAGGACTCTGCCTTACCATAAGCTAAACTTTTTCCTATTCTAGCCAGGGTAAATAAATTGCATTTAATTACATCTTCACTCAATCTAATGATAAATATGTTTTAAAATGGTATTAATTGTTTTTTTATTATTTATTATCTGTATGTACTCTTTTCTAGATTTAAAGTGTGTCTTGGAATCTTAGTTTTAAGATTCCAAGTTTGTTTGCAATTTTTGTTTATCAGAGGGTGCATTAGGAGATTTTATTTTATATGTTTAATATATACCTGATTATTTCGTTAACTATTACAAAACACATTGGCAGTTTTTGTAGTCTTTATTTATTCACCTACCCTTAGTTGTAAAATAAGGAATCTTTAAGTATGTTTCGTTTGCGCTTTTTGTGCAAACAACAAAATCTTTTTGCTGGCTATTTGTCAAGTTATTTCTTCGGGTTGTCTGAAAGTAGTCATTTCTTTCTGGATTACATAAGATCTTAATAAAATATCTTTTGCTGTCTTGTAAGTGAGATCAACCAGGTTTACTTTGAATGTAGTATTACGCACAGCAGTCCTGCAGCATTTTAACGACAGTAATTAGAATATTACTGCTCGGACATCCGCGCTGGTTACGTTGATTTCCGGTGGAACAGTAACTTTTATTATCTCTGATTCAGGAAGCTAGAGTTGTTGTTTGTTTTGTAATTTTACAACTGGCCAGGAAGAAGATATTTTCTTAACCATTTCTTCTATTTTAAGTGAGATAATTTTGCTGCCAAAATGGTTTATGCCTTCATGTTTGTCATACTCTTGTGCACTCTCTGGTAAATATACGTATGTTAACATAAGTCACTTTTATATTCATGGCTAGATGTCTTTACTATATTGCCTAACTTATAAAATTAATAAATTGTTTAAATTTATTTGGCTGATGTTGTCTTTGTGCTTTCATTTCTCAACTGTCTAAATAATATTTAAGATATCTTGTTCCTCCCTGAGTGTAGTTTGGTGCCCTATTGATTCACATATCCTGTCCACCCTAAAATAAATGTCTAGTTCCTTTTTTCGGACTAGTGGTGCCCCCAGGGTCAGTATATGCGAATCTCAAGGATCTTTCTCCCATTACAATATATATATAGACAATCAATTAATTATATATTAAATACAAATAGTATTAGAACTTTTGAACTGGCTACAATATTAGTCAACTGCATACAGTGTTTGTTTTTCTTTGTTATTTTTATTAATATCATTATTAATTATTATAACTTAATAAATTTAACATTATTTGAAATCTGAATAAACTTGTCTGATTGTTTTATAATTATAAAAACTGATTATAATAATAGATTTATAAAAATAAAATTAGCTGTCTATTTATTATTTAATCATAATCTAAAAATCAAACCAATATTGGTAAGCGAAGTATAGTTATGTATAAATATATTTTATTATACAATTAATGTTAATTAGATATAAATTTTATATTATCATTACATTGAAATAGATGTTGGCTTTATGCAAGTTAATATTAGTTGTACAAATAATTTCATTAATTCATGATTAATTTTTAAGAGTTCGCTTATCTTGTTCATTTATAAAGATCTTGATAGATATTATTCTGTCATTAGTCAGAATGATCTTTCTTAAAGGAATTAACCAAAAGTACTTCAGAAGATTGAAAGACTGTTTCATAATGAATTATTATTTCCTTACTTTTATTATTTTTATTGTTAATATTACAATAGTTCTTTAATTAACCATTGTGCTGCACAAATTCTGTGTGTCTGAGTGAGTTAAAACTCTAAACTTTTGATTGGTCAATAAGAGAATCAGCAGTAAAATATATTCATTTTTTAATATTATATTCATTTTAGTTTTGTTTGTAAAAAGTATATTAATAGTTTGTCAGATTATGAAAGTGAACAAAAGTTCTTTTCAAAAATAAATTTCCATTTATAATTATAAAAATATTCAATAGTGGAAGACCCAAAAAGAAGTTTGTAATTAATTACAAAATATTGCAGACATCATTGATTTTTTTCTCAATTTACGTTAGTGTAAAAGTAAATAATTTATTACTCAAATTATACTATTTTTAGTAAAATTTTACTATTTTTGTAAAAACATTATATGTTTAGCATTATTTATAAAAATATGCTATAATATGTAAAGAAAATACTTTAAAAATGCTCTAAAACATTTATTTCATTTTCAAAATCAAAACAAAGAAGTTGGAGTGGTGAAAATTATTAACAGGTGCTTCTCCATTGTTTGTGATGGGAACCAACAAATTAGCATCTAGGAAGTCCTGCCTTCTCTTTTTGTTGTAGCTTTGAACACCTATATTATTGACTTTTTACTTGTAAAATAATTCAAGAGGGCCAGCATCTTACATTACTTTTTAAGCTTTAAAATGAGCTTAAATATGCAATGATAATGTAAAAACTACCAAATTTAGAGATAATTTAAGCCATGTACAAGTTAACTTGAGACAATCTGGAAATGTGTTAACAGACAACTTATTTGTATTACATTTTTATTCTAGTGATATTAAGAAACAACTGATTGTTATGGAATGGCAAAAGATCTGTAAAAAGTTATTAAGCTTAAATGTAAACTTTGTTTTTAAGTATTGTAAAGGTTTTCATGTATTCCAAAAATGTTGTAATGTAAAATTGAACATCTGTATAAATCTAATACTGAGAAGTATGGATAAATTGAAATCAATGATTTTAAATGACATTGTTAAAAATGGAAAAATAAACTTTTTATAATTTGAAAATTTTGAAAGCAATTGAACGTTTAATAATTTTTAATGAATGGTGGGCTTAAGACAAATATAAAATTGTTTGTGAAAATGGATTAAATCTATTTGAACTTAAATTATGCAATAAATTTGAGAAAAAAAAAGTTTTTTTATTTAATAAATGGTACTGGTTAATTAGCCAATGTATATCTTTTGGAGGCACTTCCTGCCTTCAAAAACAGATAGATATAATGTTACAGGGCCTGTGATTCTGTAATAGAAAATAATAGTAAATTATTTCTCAACTTATACAAAATGTCAAAAACGTCAAGTTTTTTGTACAATAATTAATCACAGACTGTTTTTTTTGCTCCTTTTTACTTTTTATTGTTACCTTCTTATTACAGTAGTTACACAAAAAAGGCAATTTTATTTTATTTTTTTAAAATAACTAATCATAAACTGCTTTTTGGTATTTGGTCAACTTTTTTTTTAAAGAATTAATGCCAACCATTTTTTTCTGTTGTATGCAAAGCCTTGAGAAAGGACATCCTGGAACCCCAAATTACATCTTTATGTGAATGGAGATCGTTCACCTGCAGGCATGGGAGTAGAACACACACTGTGAGGTTTGAATGCTTAAACTCATATCATTATCACATGTACGTTGATTGGCATGTTGCAGGATGTTTTGGGCCTGCAGAAAGGCAACATCATCAGCTTCTCTATTGGGCATGTCCCACAGTTGGAAAATTTTTCTGTTGCATTCAGCCATGTTGTTTCTTTCATACATGTCATGGCTATTGTAGGACGTTTTCACAAATACCTATAATTGTGCCATGGCCTAGACTTTTTGAAATTTCCAATGCTTCTATGCTACATAGGAAAGCATTCCTGACATGCTGACAAATTAGGAATAGATAATACTACATCAGTTGGGGTGTAGAGCAATTCATTTAGAAGCACATATCAACAGTGCTATGGCATTGAAGTCCACCCACCCTCATAATAAATGGGTAGTGACCTGCTATTACTGGTCATATGCACAGAAAGTGTTGCCACACAAAGCTGGGTGCACCATTTCTGTGGGTACAAATAAAAATATTGTCATTACTTGGCAGAAAAATGGTTATTATGAACATAATGTTGTATTAATCATAGGTTTGGCAACATAAATGACATACTTCTGTGTATTTTCACAGAAGCAGCATCAGCAAGTGATGTACAGTGAGCAATATCTTTAGGCTTATAATGATATGAATTTTGCTAATTTGTCAAATAAAAATAATTAATATTTACATGTCCATGATTCAAAGAAACTGAAGCAATTGCTAAATCATTATTATTTTTACTTTTCACATGCTTATATAACAATTCATGCTCCTTGTCAATAGTGAAAGTCCTTTCATCTATATACGATAACATATATCCATGAAAAATTTGATACACAAAACTATTTTTCTGCTTGAGAGGTATGACATTTTTAGAATTGTTCATTAATTTATTAACATTATTTGGAATACATAATAAATCATTAAACACATTTTTATATATATCCTTCATATATATATAAATTTTTATTGTTTAAAAATAACAACATAAAAGAAGTTTTAATTCTTTTTATATGGATTATACATCTTTGATTTTACGATCTGGCTTAAATTGTACTACGATTGATTTACGTTATGGCGTATCTATGAATTAATGATGGAATTACTTTGTTCATGTCTGAAATTATTGTTCTTTCTAAATTGAATAATTTAATAAATTTAACAACATGTATGGTTTGTGGCAATACTTGAAAACAAATTTGAATTTGGATATAATAAAGAAACTAAAGGATTTAACAAGATTGTGTTTATATATTGAGCGAATAAAAGGTCAATTGACATTTTTGAATAATTGCAGAGGATATAAATTGTTTCCTAAATCTTGTACTATTAGAATTAAAGGTAACAAAAAGATTAGTAATAATTCAAAATTAGTAGCAAAACTGCAGATGTATGTTTTAATAGGTTTTATTAATCAAAAATATATTATTTTAAAAAATAGTATAAATAAATTTAAAAGTATAAGGAAAAATGTCAAATTATCATTGAAAAAAATAAATATTTGGGATACTTTTATGGATTTTTTATATAATTACAGATTAAAATGGAACAATAAAATATATATAAAATATATTCGAAAATGGAAATGGATGATGCAGAAATATTGGAATAATTCTTCCTCTTTAAATATAATTAATAATGGAAATATTAGTTATAGATATAATTATTATAATAAAACAATTTTAAACAATTTTATAAATTTAACGAATTATCACTTTTCAAATGAACAAAATATGCTATTGAGTAAAAATCCAGGATTTATACCATTTATGGATAATGATATAAAAAAGAAAATTATAACAGATATAGAACTTGCAAATGTATCTAAGGAAGAAAAGAAGAATTTATATTGTATAATAGCTAATCAGTTGTATAATAATAATGATGATATAAATGATCAAAAAGATCCTACAGTTATAGACGCATTACTAAAGAAATAAAAGATATATGTATTAAGAAGATATTATCATATGTAAGGAAGATAAAGGTTGTAAATTTGTAATTATATATAAAAATGAATATATAGATAAAATAGAATGTGAAATAAAAAAGAAGGTTATGATATTTTAAATAAGGATCCTATTGGACGAATAAAGGGTAGATATATAAAATTATTGATAAAAATGAGGGATAATAATGTTATTGATATGAAAAAATATAGATCTTTATACCCTTCATCTTTTGAAAACCCTTATGTTTTTGCTAAAAATAAAAACTCATAAAGATAATAATCCAATTAGATTATTATTTAATTTTAGTAATTTTATATTACAAAAAGTTTAGTAGTTATTTAAATAAATGGTTAGAGAAATTTTAGGTTAGTGAATATTGTATTAAAAACAAGACGATATAGTAGATAAATTAAATAATATACAGGTAAATAGATGTAATAGCATTTTTGTAATGGACATTGAAAAAATGTACCCTAGTATCCCAAGAATAAAAAGTATTGAAATATTAATAAAGAAATTGTATGGAAAAATTAAGGATATGAAAATAGTAAAAATAATTGAAGGATGTTTAATGTTAATACATAATAATTTATATTTTAAATATAATAATAAATATTGGTATATAAATAAAGGATGGGTGATGGGTTGTGCTATTAGTGGTTTGATTTCATCAATATTTATTGATGAGTTAGAGATTAATATAGTTAAAAATAGATTGATTAATAAGGATATAACACATTATTTTCGTTATGTAGATGATACTTTAATAATTGGTAATAAAAGAATAATAAAAATATGTATAATGATTTTAATAAAAATATATATAATATAAAATTTACAATTTCGGAAATTAAACAAAAAATAAAATATTTAGACATAGAGCTTAGTTTAGATGATAATAAAAAAATTGTATTAAAAATTTTATAAAGAAGATAATATGAGGAAAATAATTGCTGTCGATTCACAACAGGATGACCAAAAACTTGCAGTAATTAAAAATTTTAAAATTAAAAAATAGATATAATACGAATGAAAATATAGCTAAATTACATAAAGAGCAATTTAAAAATTTATATATTAAATATGGTTATAAAAGTAAATGTATAGATAATATTTTTTATAAAAATAAATATAATAGATGTAATAAATCTAATAATAAATGGATAAAAATTTCATATCATCCTAAAATATATAATGCATTATTAAAACGCTCTTCCGATAATAAAAAGATATAAATATAGGTTGGGCAAATAGTAAAGATTTGGATAAATTAATAGGTAACTATAAAATAATGGATAATTTAAAATATAAGAAGGGAATGGTTTATAAAATTATATGTGGTATTTGTAAAAGAGTATACTATGGACATACATGTAAACAATTAGAAATAAGAGCGTGTGCTCTTCCGAGCAATAAATAGGAGAGATGATAAATCCGCTTTGTTTATACATTATTTGGAATATGGTCATAAAATAGATTGTACTAAAAATATATTTGCACTAAATTACTTGAAAAATGTTAATAGGCGTAAAGTATATGAAACTAGTTATATTAAAAATAATGGTAGTAATTGCATGAACATTTATAAAGGTTCAATTAATTTGACTAATAATTGGCTAAAATTAGATGAATGGAAAGATAGATAGGCAAAATATCAATATTAATATATTTTATATGTTTTTGAGTATATTTGAATATCCTATACTCAATGAAGGAATATATATAATTTTTATGTTGTATTGTATATATTTGTAAAATAATGATGTTGATATTGTTTTAGTTGGTTTTATTATGAATAGATGTCGCTATATGTATTTAACGGTAATCATCAGCAGAAATATTGAAAAAGATACAAATTGTATGTATCAAAAAAAGCTTTTCTATTGAAAATTTATTTTTTCATGTTTTTTGTTGTATATATAGATATTTTATTATATCTTATTATAATAAATTTTTATATATATCCTTATAAAAATTCATTTGAACATTTGAAATAAATATTTCATTCTGTGTTCGAAATTATATTAATAAATTAGTGAAAAATTCTAAAAATGTTATACATGTCAAGTAGAAAAGTAATGTTATGTATCAAAATTTTTGTGAATATATACTGTCATGTATAGGTGAATTTAAATGCAGTATTTAAAAAAGATTAAAGGAGTATGAATTGTTATATAAGCATGTGAAAAAGTAAAAATAATAGTGATTTAATAACTGCTTCAGTTTTCTTGCATCATGAAAGGACATGTAAATATATATTTAAATTTGATATTGAAAGTGGGAAGATTATTCATGAAGAGAAAAACCATAATAAAATAAAAGTTTCAGAGGCAATTTTAATAAATAGGAATAAAATGAATTTAATTCCTAGACAAACTGCTAAATTAATATTCAGGTATCACGAGATTTGAGTTGATGACATTTATTTCCATTTTATTATTTGAGTTTAATTGCAGTTGAGGCATATTAAGGAATTAACCAAAAGGTTTCTGCAGATTGAAAGATTGTTTTGTAATAGTTTATTGTCGTTATATTTATTATTTTTATCCTTATTACACCGTTTTTTAATTAACGGACATTTTATTTTTATTATATATATGCATATTATCTTTTGCACTTAAATGTATTTGAAGAAAGATCTAAAATATGTTAAAAATAGAAGAAATGAAAACCAAATGTTTAGGAGTCAAACAAATAAATAAATGATTTAATTTAAACAACATTAAAAATGTTAAAAGAAGTGGTTATAGATTATCACATTTACAAAATAATTTTCATATATACTGTGGGAAAAAAACGAACTTTTGAATCACAAAATGGAGTCTCGAATTTTTGATTTGTATTTGGATATTTTTAGTAATGGATAATTTATAAGCACATAGGCATTTGGTCAATACTTAGGTAAACTACACGATTAAATAATGTATTAAAATAAAACGTGAAGCACTCTTTAACTACCGCGTATGCTATTATTCGTACAGAAATACTATTACTAATTATTTTTCAATATTTAAGCTACAAAGCTAAATTAGCTTATATATATATATATATATATAGAATAACAACTTTACAAATACAATGTGTTGAGCTTTTTTTTTTTTTTTTGCAAAATGTTAAAGTTGTATCGCTAGATTACACTATTAATATGTTTTTAATTAAAAAAATGTTCATTTAAGCAAAAATATAATTTTGCTTTAGGAAACTGAATTTAAAGAAGGCCTGAAATAAATTGTTGTCGGTTATTCATATAAGAAAATATTTTATATTTTTTTACGAAAAAAGTTATCGACAAATCTATTTTGTATCACAACATTTTGAGTTATTAATTATTTATAGCATTGCATTTTTGATTTTCTTAACATGTTTTAGTAATAAATGAAAGAAGGTGTATACAAAATTTGACCAACAAAAAAAAAATCAAATAGATCAATTACATGAATGGGTAAATATGGTTTTACATTATTTTTTCAACATATAAATTATAAAGATTAAGTTTATAATTTACGTTTATCAAAACGTTAAATAAATATAAATTCCATTTTGTAATAAAGATGAAATTGCATTAAAATGATAAATATACAATAATTAATACATTTAAATTCAGAAGTTAATAAAGGCATATAAATTAAACCATATTTTTCAATGACTAATTGTTTTCCAAAAATAATTAATTCACATCACAATGTCCACAACGAAATAATCTCTAATAGAATATTCACAAAGTGTTGTCAACTTCTGCAAAAATCTATGTACAAAGATTATCTTGACAACTCATTGAGAATATGCTATTCATTTATTACACTTTGTCTGATGTTTGATTTATCTATACAAATGTTTTAGATGAATAACAATTCACATTAATTGGATATATATATATATATATATATATATATATATATATATATATATATATTAATTCTATATTTTCATGGATAAAAGATGTCATGTTATTATTATTACTATTTGCGGGATACTCCGTGTAGTTAAAAAAATATATATATATATATATATATATATATATATATATATATATATATATATATATATATATATATATATATATATATATATTAATGTGTGTATTCCATTTATAATAAAGTATATATAATTATTCAAAACAATACAATAATTAATACAGTAAAAATATTTTAAAAACAAATATATATCACAATTTAATAGAAGTACTGTCAACTATCTAAGTAGTCATTATCAACTAGATTCAAATTGTGTTACAAAAAAAAAAAATTGTTACAAATGTATACAAAAATTATTACATCATACATCAATTTTACCACAATTCATTAATTTTTGTATTAGCAGCCTGTCTATTTATCAAATGTTGCTTTCCATTTTTTATTAACATAGCTTCTTTAATTTTATATTTATTATTATTTCTTTCAATACACACAATTTTAACTTTATTACAATCAACATCAAAACCATAATTACATGTAACATTATGATCAAAAACTACTGAAGGTGATACATCATCATTTCTAACATTCTCTTGACTTGATTTTTGTACTTGTTTATATAACAACCAATGTTCCTTTGATTTTTTCTGTAATGTATACTGTAATATTTAATACAGCATTACGCTGTTGCACATGCGCTTTGAAGATTTTAACTATAAATGAATAAATACTAACACTCAACCACATGATTAGTATTCATTCATTAATAGTTAAAATCTTCAAAGCGCATGTGCAACAGTGTAATGCTCTTTTAAATATTACAGTTTATAAGCATCGTGCTATATAAAAAATGATTTATTTATAATGTATACTGAGATTCACCTTTATGCTGTTCCACAAGTACATAGACACTTATATATTGCACAACTTTAATTTAAAATACTACATCTATTTTTTAAATTATTTATCAATCTATTTAAATTAGGAGTAGTATAAAATGTGACTATATATATCTGTTTATAAATTTCACTTGTTCTTTATAAATAAATAGTATTGATATACAAGTATATTTTATTCTATCAATATCTATAACACTTAAAATATTAAGCATCACATGATCACATTTCCTATACTAGCACATTAATTGTTGATAAACAGAGCAAAACTCTCCATACAGTATTGCCACATGTGCTAAACAGAGTAATCAATGGATTCCAGAAGGCTTGTGCATAAAATCCCTATCTGATGCCTACACATCCAATATCCCCAGACTAGTTTCTGGCTTGTGGCCTTCATCATTGAAGAGCTTTGGATCTGAGATCACTGCATCTAGATCTTAGGATCTAATGCAACTCTCTAGCTACCACAATTTATCTCTACTTAATTACAAAACCATGAGAATGAAATTGAAAACACAAAAATATTTTCAATATAAGCTCATAAGTAGAGATAAAAGGTGGTTGCTAGAGGGTTGCATTAGATCCTAAGATCTAGATGCAGTGCTCTCCGATCCAAAACTCCTCACTGACAAAGGCCACAAGCCAGAAACTAGTCTGGGGATATTGGATGAGTAGGCATTAGATAGGGATTTTATGCAAAAGCCTTCAGGCATCCATTGATTACTCTGTTTAGCACAGGTGGCAATACTGTATGGATAGTTTTGCTCTGTTTATCAACAATTAATGTTCTAGTATAGGGAATGTGATCATGTGATGCTTAATGGTTTAACACCAATCCTGCCTAATATGATAGTGGTGGCTATGGTTGTAAAAGAGCCAAAGACACCAAAATGTATGGGTGCTGAACTGAGTTCAGTCCCATATGACTATATAAGCTATTGAGCTTAGATTGAAATTTTTTTTGTGTTTTCAATTTTATTCTCATGGTTTTGTAGTTAAGTAGAGATAAAAGGTGGTTGCTAGGGGGTTGAATTAAATCCTAAGATCTAGATGCAGTTCTCGCAGATCCAAAGCTTTTCAATGATGAATGCCACAAGCCAGAAACTAGTCTGGGGATATTGGATGAGTAGGCATTAGATAGGGATTTTATGCACAAGCCTTCTGGAATCCATTGATTACTCTGTTTAGCACAGGTGGCAATACTGTATGGAGAGTTTTGTTCTGTTTAACTTAAAATATTACCATTATTATTAAACTTAGTAACAATATTATAAATTAATTTATTATTATATCCAATATTTAATAAATCCATAGTAAATACATTTATCTTACTTATTTTATCAGAATTATGTTTACATAACTTATTATTCCTAAATAAAATGATTTTAAACCAGATGATTTATGTACTATTGGCACATTTGAATCCAAAAATTATATCTTCTTTTTGCAATATCTTTTAATACCATACAACAATCTAATTTATTTTTATTATGAGCATCTTTAATATTCAAATATTGACATTTTTTCTTTAAAAGCTGCATTCCATTTTAAATCTTCTAAATTATTTATAACATCTAAACTTCCATAAACAAAAACATTATCAACATATTAGTAATAAATTTTAATACCTTGGTAATATATAATATTATTAAGAATTATATCTTCATATCTTGATATTACAAAACTACAAATTTGTGAAACTATAGAAAGACCCGTAGGCCAACCACTATCCATTTTATAACAGTTTTCATTAAACATAACATATATATTTTTATCAATAAAATATAACACATTATTTATAAATGTTACTATCTTAACATCAACTTTTTTAACATCAAAACATCTAATATAATTTTTATTGATTTTAATCTATCTATTGATCATTACATTTCACATATGTCAAATGTACAAATACTATCATTTTCATTAATATTAATATTATGAATTTTCTTTACAAAATCAAACAATGACCTAATAATATATTTTACAAATCCAATAACATCTTTTAATAATATTTCTATAAATCTACAAGTTTAATAATAAAATGATCCACCAAAATCAATCATTAATCTTAAAAGTTTATGTTGTTTATGTAGTTTAATATTCAAAAAAATCCTAGGACAAATTGCAGCAGATGGATAAAGATAATAATATGTATGACCATCTATATATTTATTCTTTTTAGCTTTTTTTAAAATATCATCAATAAACTTTACAAGTAAATTTTCAATGTTTATTTTTCCAACCTTTTAATATTTGTGCTTTTCCATTTGAATTAAAACTTTATCATAGTAATCAAGTTTTGGCATAATACACATTCTCAAACCTTTATTTTATTTTAAACAAACAAGATCATTATCACGAATGAACTTTTTAAATCTAAATATATGTGAATTCCAATTGCAATTAAGTCTGTTTTTAAATTTCTTAACATTAACTTTTTGTATTAATTCATTTAATACTTCAGGAGAACATTTAATTACACTACGTAATTTAAATAGATTGATAAATAATTAAAAAAAAATAGATGTAGTATTTAAAATCAAAGTTGTGCAATATATAAATAGTTGTGTGTTTGTGAAAAGGCATATATAGGTGAATCTTGGTATACATTGGAGAAAAGATCAAGTACAAAAATCAAGACAAGAGAATGTTAGAAATGCATTTCAATATTTTTCATCATAATGTTACATGTAATTATGGTTTTGATTTTGACTTTAATAAAGTTAAGGTTTTGTGTGCTGAAAGAAATAATAATAAACATAGAATTAAGAAGCTATGTTAATAAAAAATGGAAAACAACATTTGATAAACAGACAGGCTGATAATATAAAAATTAATGAATTATGGGAAAATTGATGTATGACAATTATTTTTGTATACATTTGTAATTTTTTTTTGTAATACAATTTAAATCTAGTTGATAATGATTACTTAGATAGTTGAAAGTGCTTCTATTAAATTATGGTATATAATTGTTTTTAAAATATTTGTTACTGTCTTAATTGTTGTATTGTTTTGAATAATTATATATATAATTCAGTAAAGTTTATAAGATGGTGATATATTGAAAGGGACAGTATCCACACCAATATTTAACATTAGAGAGTGTCATTAGTCCTGTAGGCTGAGACTAAAATTTGAAGGTTACTAATGAAGATCTTAAATAGCAATGACTTTACAGTTATTCTATTACTTAAAGAAATTCAAAATTGTCTCTAGTTTGCAGAGATCAGAGATTCATTATAAAGGTCAATTAGAAAAAGCAGTCAACAGTAACAAAATGCTAAAACTTTAATTATAAGCAAAACAATAATTATTAATAGTTTGATATATTACAGTTTAAGTACAAACTAAAATTACTTTCTTTTATTTTGGTATATTACATTTGATATATGTCATCATTAAGTATTAATATTCACACATTTTTTATATTATAATAATGTATCATATCTGAAGACTAAATATCATTAATTTTTTTCTCTGATTGTGTTAGAAATGTGTTTTAAGTTGACATCACGCACATACATAAAACAATCAATAACAAAAACAGCTTAATTAACTGAACATGTTTACACTGTTCAGGACATTAAAAATTTAATCATATACCCTATGCATTTGATCACATACCACTTTAAAAATAGAACAATAATAAACAGACTCACCAGTGTTTGAAACAAGAAATTTCTGGGAAGAAATGTTTCTATCTAAAGCAAATCAAAATTATCTATGAGTATCTCAAACAGAAATTCTATATATGTATATTATGGCAAGATGATTAAATATATACAAAATTCAAGTGGGTGGGTGTAAATTTCTGTAGTAATTGCAATATAAAATGCATATCCATATATGTATTAATACTTAATTCAGATATGTATGTGAGATAAACAAAGTAAATAGGACTATCTGCCTATTAATTTAAACACAATAAAATATATTTAATGGACTTATATGGACTTATTTATATGATACATCCACATCACATTAAACACTGATTATCTTGATTTACAATAATGATATTGAATATCTTCAGAGATAGAGAGATATTAAATTGTAATTATATTAAATTTTAACAATTTAAAATTACCAAATATTTCATATATTCTTGTTTATTTTTTTTTAAAAGAGGTGTTTTTTTTTTTCTTTAAGAGAAAGGCTGATTTAAAACTAAATGTAGATTATTTTAAAACTAAAGTATGATTTCTAAATTATGGAATCAATTTTATTTTTTTCCAATGTAAAAAAGAAAATTTTAAGAAACAAAACTAATTGTTTTAGTTGCTCAAATATTTAAAACTATAAACTAATTTATCCAATTAAATTAAAAAGTAAATTACACCTTTATCTTTAAAATAGAAATAGTTAAAAACTATTCAAAGCATTCCATAATACAAAAAATTCACCAAATAAATTATTATAAAATATAAGAATTAAATGTTAAGTTAATATAAAAGATAAAAAACATAAGCACATAAAATCATCTATATGAAATTATAAATACAATTGGCTTGCTGGTAATAAAAGATTAAAGAATTATTGAATAGTTCAAAAAATAAATAATCATATTACTTATAAGTCCAAAATATGGCCAAGCAGATATATTTTTTTTTATAAAAGTGAAATTAAGTGATGTATATATATTTTAGAAAATAGAGATTGTTTGTGATTTATTCATAAAGACCTTTTTTTACAGGTTGTAAAATCTTGGTCTCTATTGGGTTTGTGTTTTCTGTTTGAGTTTTTATGAAATCTTCAATTTAATGTTGGTATGATTTTTTACTGTTAAACATATTTTTTTATCTGCATATGTCAACATAGTTGATATAGCATTGGGCTAAATTTGGCAAACACAGTTGTATATTCTGATGGTTATGGATTTTATTACAAGGAAGTGAAGTTTTATCAGGATTTCTACAACAAATATTTATTAGTTCAAATGCTGGTAGAGATTCTGTGAACTTCATAATGTCAGGGAAAAATCAAAGTCTGAAAGACAAAATTATTTTCTGAGCTGGCAATTTTTTGTATCATTATTAATTTTATGCACTGGCAATGTATTATACCACTAAAATATTTAAGTCAATTTCCTAATTTATTAAATCCACAGGGAATGGCAGATGAAATTTCAATTAATTTGTTGTCATGTTTATGGATGTTAATTACAATTACATTTTTTCAGTAATGTTTTTGAGAGGTATATATCTTTAAAAAATATATTATAAAATATATTATACCAATAATTTGAAATTTAATTAAAACAAGAGTTTATTATAAAAAATAATGTCAACAAACTTTAACTTTTTCCATTACAAATTCACATTCGTCAGTGTGAATTAAAGTTTGCTTTATCTTATTTATCAGATTAAGTAATGCTGTATTATTTTTATCCATCAGCTAGCTTTAATTCATAAAAAATATTAATGTAAAATAATCAGAAATATTTTACTTTAACTTTTAAACATTGAATTAGCTTTCATTCATATTGTTCAAATATGATGAAAAAAATCAAACTATAACAAATATAAGAAACATTGCCATAAATTGCCTGCAATAAAACAAAACAATTATTATTTTACCAATTAAATTGTGTAGTCATATATTCTGGGGAAAATAAATATTATGACTAGAGACTGCTAAGGGAAGCTGTAGAAATTTTAAAAGGCCAAGAACATAAATGAAAAGTATGAATGAAAGAAAATTCATGATATTTGGAAAAAAAATATGGAGGATAACATATTTTAAAATTTTGTAACCAATGCTATTTGAGAATGAGAGAAAATAACAAAGAAATAAAATAGTATTTGAAATCTCACCATACACATTCTTATGATTTGAGAAAGCAGAAGATCTGAGGAAAGTACTTGTTATAGTAATGAAATGTCAGCTATTTAACTAATATATTTTATTAAATGGAAGCTTCCAGATATGATACTATGAATTCATGAGATTATTAGAAGTAATACACACATATATATGGGCATTCTCATATTTTTAAATTTTGCAACTATTATTTAGCCATACAAGCTAATAATCCAATATCATTCAATAAATGGGTCTTTAAACATATTATTTTATATTTGCCCAACATGATAATAAGTGTTTATTTTTCAGTGATTTTTGCAATGACATTTAAATTGATTTTTTATTACTATTGGCAATGTAAACTTCTATATATTTATAAACAAAATTTATCTAAAACATAACTACTTATTTTCAGTTAAGGTGTCAATGTGTATATATGGAAAGTAATTTTGGGGTTAAACGTGTGTTATTTTTTATTACTTCCCAATGTTTCAATAAAATAGGATCCATCACTGTCAGAGTTGACTTTTCAAAGAAAAATTATTAGATCTCAAATAGTAATGAGAGTAAGTGTGAAGTAGTTGATCATTCAGAGTATGTGGATTAACAAAATATTTAATTTCTAAGGTTTCACATTAATTGACTTCAAGTTCATATTAGAAGAAAGACATGAAATAAGTAGTCTTCAAAAGGCCGTGTTTCATCAGTTCTATTGAAAGCAGTTCATTTTTATAATATTTCAATAGATTCTCTCATGGTTTTCAAATCATGCTACTCCAAATTGACAAGTATTATAGTATTATCAAGATCAGGTGTGTGACCAATTACTAAAAAATATGTAAAGTAAAGGCTGGTTTAATTAACTTCGAATTAAAGACATTTTTATGTTAATTAATTATGACATTAATTTGTCTATTAGACTGACCTATATAGTTTTTTGAGTCCTATAAATATGAAATTTCATAAACACTCTGGAAATCAAAAAGTATCCTGTCTTTAGCTTTATGGAAAAAAATCAATTTTTTGCTAGTGGGAAAACGTGGTATTTATGTTAAAATTAGATAGACTTCTACTGATTTCATCAGTGTCTCCGTTAATATAAAGTTAACTCTCTCTCTCTCTCTCTCTCTCTCTATATATATATATATATATATATATATATATATATATATATATATATATATATATATGCGCGCGCGTGTTAAATTAGGTCATGTGACATCTGCCTTTATTTTTTTTGGTTATATACCTATGGTAATTATTAAGTTGGAGGATTATATGTAAATAATCAAACTTCACATTCGTATCAAATTTTTATTTAAAATCTATCATATTATAAATTGTTTTCCAGTATAAATTTTAGAACAACGTTTGTCACTTTACATAAATTTTAGGCACAACATAATGGTGTTAAGTGGATTAAAAGCCAAGAAGACATGAATTTCACTAGAGATAGTTTGAGTATAATTATATATGTTGCAGATTGTTTGTGATTATACTCGTTGTGTTTGCAATCCGTTCTATGTTTTATGGTATTAAAATATGTATATAAATTCTATTGTAGGTTACTGTTATGTATTTTTGTTAACTATATATTGATGTATTAAAACTATATATCTTATAAAAGTTAATACTATATTTTGCATTTTAAAAAAATCGTTCCTTTTTTTAAGGTTTTGTCTAGTTATTTTATTGCATGTTCTGACTTTTATTATTAACTTCATAAATCTTTGTTAACTGTTATTTGTCCGCCAATTAACATTCAAGCAATTAATTGATTTTTATTCTATTTCTTTATTGCTTTTTAAATGAAACAAAACACTTTTCTGATAATCTAATTAATGTAAGAGATTTTTTATCTTTATACAAAGACATAAATTGGTTTTATTGTATTTATAATTTGATTTTTTTTTTAAAATAATTCTTTAGATAACTAAAATGGAATATTAGAAATAAAGTAGAATTTGTATATAAAACATTCAAAATATAGAATTGATTGTTTCTTGATTTAATGCGTATTGATTTTCTGAACAATAAAGTAGGTAACAAAACATCAAAAAGAAAGAAATGTCATTTGAAAATAAACAAAATAATCTTAAATACTTGCAGCTATTTTAGGAAGAAATTTAATTTTATCATATAAAATTGCTCTGTTAATCTTTTATAATGTTGAAAAATGCCAATTGATGATGTCGTCTACAATTGACGCATGAAATTTTGTGTTCAAACCCACTTTAAATGTTTATCAAAAAAAATTGTGATTAAAGTTTGTTATATAATATACCACAATTGTCTGCAAAGCTGAAAATTAAACTTTTAAAAAAGCAAGTCAATGTATAAATAATTTTATGGTTATTTGCTTTGAATCTCACGTGACATTTGACTATCTATTGGCAGATTCTGAATTTAACAATTACATTATTGCAATCTGAAATTTTTTTATCATTTATACTATTCAGATTAACATAATAATAAAATCATTACTTCTGAGCTGCACAACAATTATAAAAAAGCCCAAGAATCAATAAATTAATCTTAAAAATCAAGTTATATTTACTTTTGTCTATTTATCTCAGTAGCAGTACTTTTTATATGAACTGAAATGAAGCAGAAAATTTTTATAGTACATTATTACAAATTGAAATACAGTTAAGTAAACTATATGGAATTAAAAAAGCTGCTAACTTTATCTTAATATAAAACAATCTTCTGTAATCATAAATAATAAAAAATACCAGAGAAAATAATGTTATAAAATCATTATTTCAGCAAAGAAAATTAAATAAAACAGAAATTAAGGCAACCATGTGTTTATCAGTCATATTTTATTCATTCAAATTTAAATGAAAGTCTCTACTTATGGATCAAAAGTCCAGAAACTATTCAGAAAATTGACCTTATGATGCATCTGGTATTTAACTCACATTTTGTATTTTTTTTTTCAAATTCAATATAAATTTAAAATTAAGCGATTATCATTTATCAGAAAATTATAAATTTGACTTTTGTTTACTATTGAAATGAATATTAAATAGTCTCATTTTGTTTTGAAAATATTAAAAAAATGAGAAATAATTAAAACAAAAAGTTTCATACATCATCATTTGTACAAATATTATTTTTGTTTTACAAAATCAACAAAATTTTCATTATTTTTCTGTTTTTTTTTTTTAAATCTGAAATAATATTTACTTATTTATTTTATATCTAATAAATAATGCTTTAAAAGTATAATTTTTTATCAATATATTTTGCAAAATTTGATATTTTCATACTCATTATTATAGTCAGACTGATTATTAGAAAGCATTTGCCTTGTCCACAAATATAATGTTCTATTTTTAAAAATAAAATATTTGCATTCAAAATAAATTAATAACAACTTATATCCCTGATTTGTAATAAATATTGTATAAATCATTGTATAAAACATATTTAGAATTGTAATAAATTTGCATGCAAAACATATTTAGAATTGTAATAAATTTGCAATTAAACACGTTTTAGTCATTCAAACCATTTTCTCTAAACAATGTCAAAAATGGTGATGTCAAAAAGCAACAGACTACAAAGAACTCATCAAGGCAGAGGGATGGCAGAGCTAATTCCCTATTATCTTGGCAAATTTTTGATTTTCCTGTCATCCATGAGATTTTTTTGAAGTAAAATTTTATATTATAACATATTTTGGAAAACATGCATATTACAAAATAATGTTTGCATAAATTAAATATATTCCAAATTACTATACAAATTGCTAGATAAAGAATAAAAGTAAAAGCTC
>JAQFVV010012697.1:631667-770149 GCA_028023455.1 Epiperipatus broadwayi
AAATAAAATCATCTATTAATCAATCCTTTCTTTTTAAACTTATAAATCAAGCAAAAAAACAATTACTTGTTTTAGTTTTAAATTAGAAATTTTAACAAACATTATTTTCACTAAAGAGTTCTCACTTTTAATAAACAAAACTAAATTTTCATTCATTTACCCCCCCCCCCATTATTTTTGTTTTAGTTGAATAACTTAGTCAAAATTATTTACCTTTAATACCAACTGATATATGTATGTATTTTAGACAAATACCTTTTTTGAATATTGAAAATTGCAGATATAGCATATAATCATCATGATAAGCTGATCCCTTTTAAAACTATAGATTTGTTTATAGTCATATTTGGGTACTATATTATCCAATAACTGGGCCTGAATTGAACTCATTGTAACTCTATGCTGTCTAATACATAAATGTATACAGGCTATAAATCATATAAATGTTGGACCTTGCTTCCATATGAATCCAAACTTTATAGCAGTAATCTAGTAACAACTGGTCTTACAATGTTTTGCCTTCACTTATAACTTGATAGTAAATCTACTACTGTCATAATCTTTAATTCTCTTTAAAAACTGCTGTGATTTTTTTTTTCAACAATTTTGTTGTCAGGATGAAAACTTAAAAAAAAATAATAATTAAAAGTAAGTTTTATTTATCTTGAATAAAAACAGTTAATGACCCTTTTCAATTTATCTTAATCTTTTCAAAACATCTTTGTAGAATTTATATCAAATTATATTATATAGGCAATAATTAAAAAAAAAATCTAATCAAAATACATAATGGAATTTTATAATTATCAGGGTATATATTGTAACATAAAAATATGCTAGTTTTGATTTCAAAGTCAGAATTAATAAAATATTAATTAGAACTTTTTTAAAGGTTTAATTTATATTTTTTTGAAATTTAAAATTATATCTGTTATTTCAGAGTATTAATGAAAACATCTAAAAATTGTTTGTTTTTATGACTTTTAAGCTTTCTAATAGTTGTCCATTCCATTTTATATAATTGATAGATGTAACCACATATATGTAACAAAATGATTTTCAATTTTAGATATTTTATGCAGAACTATCACTTATCAGTTGGTCTAGATTATCAACAAACACACACACATGCACACACAAACACACACACACACACACACACACATATATATATATATATATATATGTGTGTGTATATATATATAGATATATATATATATATATATATAAAATCCACTAGAATAAAACTACAAAATTTTAAAAAAAATGTCTATATAAAATTGAATATTAATATCCTTTACTATAGCCAGATTTGGCATATTATGCCATCTTAAGTAGCAATACTTTAATATTTAAATCTTATTAAACTCTGACACCAGTAATGCTCCCATGTGAATTACCTACTTTCCATAAATTGTGAATAGTAACACAATTACACTCTTTATTCAATACATTATATGTACTATTTATAAAATATGACACCTTAATTTTTATTTTCTTCAAATCATTTTCCATATGCAAAATAAAAACGCTATCAAAGCAGAATTCTTCATTACAAATCACTGCATGATGTGCAAAAACAG
This sequence comes from Epiperipatus broadwayi, assembly GCA_028023455.1. Taxonomy (NCBI): domain Eukaryota; kingdom Metazoa; phylum Onychophora; class Udeonychophora; order Euonychophora; family Peripatidae; genus Epiperipatus; species Epiperipatus broadwayi. Next base: position 633,251 of record JAQFVV010012697.1, read on the forward strand.
ATTTATACCTATCTGCAGAATAACACAACTTATGTAATAATTCATGCTCCATAATCTTCTTTTTCTATGCATATATAGTTACCCCAATGTAACCATATCCACAATGCTTTTCTTTCTCCTTTGTTTTTGCTGTCTTCTTATATAATATTGAATTTCAAAAATCTTACACTTTTCCCTTTTCAGCAACAAATGTTTATTATAGATTACAATTTCGACTGCATCATGCAGTCTTCATCAGATATTATTCTATTTTTTTAACTTTCTCTATCCTTTAAATTATGAAGTATAGAGAAAGTTAAAATAATAGACTAAGATCTGATGACGACAGCATGGTACAGTCAAAACTGTAATCTATAATAAAAGTTTTTTTTGCTGAAAAGTGAAAAGTGTAAAATATTTGAAATTCAATATTATATCCACAATGGCATACCACTTTGTATACAATATTACATTTGTTGCCCTTATCAATCAAATATTCACCATTAATAACCAGTCTTCCAATATTTGCACCCACTTTAAATGTAGCATTAAAATCAACAGATACCAATGACATAATCTTATTACAAACAATATCATTTACATAAAACAATGCTAGCCACCTTTTCTTTTCCCTATTATCTCTTCTCCATCTATTTCTAAACCTATATAGTGCACATAAAATATTTTTCCTACTTTATCCCACACTCAATAAATTATCAAATATCTTTTAATATTAATCATTTTATCACTCTGAAATTTACACAAAACATCATTTCTAAGAAGAAATGTTCTAAAAACAGTCAATTTATAGGTAAGTGGAACATTTGAATTTGGAAGAACAATCCCTCTAATTGATAATAGTTTCAAAACCATTTTATTAATAATTTTATTACCTTCTTTCCATAAAATCACATCAAGATATTTTACACTCTTCTCACTATCTTCAGAAGTAATTGTCCACGCTAACTCATCAGTATCATTTAATTTAATAAACAGTTTTTGCACCATCATATTTGATCCTACAATAAGCATGTCATCCACATACCTAAAAAAACTTTTAACACTGATCAAAAAATATTTTCTTTTAAAATCATCCCTTCACAATATGATAACACATAACTACATATAATTGCTGAAACAGGCAAACCCATAGGCCAACCTTCATCTATCATATACAACTGATCTTCAAATGAAGCTATCAAATTCTGATCAGTAAATAATAACAAATACTTCACAAACATACAATAAAACTTGCACACTCCTTTTTCATATAAAACTTGATCAATAATATTAATAGACTCATTTCTTTTTATTGAACCATATAACTCTGCAACATCCAATGTAAATAATTTATCATCATTATCCAAAACAATATTATCAATCTTTTTAACTAAATCAAATTAATATCCAATTCTATAATCATCAAAATCCAATTCATCTTGCAAAAACTTTCCAAAAAAACCTGCTGCATGATAAGGCATACATTCTTCAAAATCCAATATCAGTCTAATAGGTAATTCTTCTTTATGTACTTCTAAATTTCCAAAAATCCTTGACATAATTGCAGCTGATGGATAAAGAAATAGATATAACTTCCTATCAAACATTTTTTTAAAAAAAAGCTTAAGTATAGTATTAATAAATTTCAATCTCACTGTATCAATAGAATATGTATTTATCAATTTAAATTTAAATTTTTGAATTTGCTGATGAACCTTTTCTCTATATAAACATTTAAACATCAAACATAATCTTCCACCTTTATCTTCTTTAATATGTGTAATATTATTATCTGATAAATATCTTCTTATTAAATTAATTTGTTTATACCACGAATCATCGTGTTTTACATTAGAAATATTCAACGAAGATATTTTAGAAATCACCTCATCTCGAGCATGATGCTTCTCATAAGCACTTTCTATTGCTGCAATAACCTCCATTTTATAGTTTTTAATTGAACCTCCAACAAACTTAATTCCTTTCTCGAAAACTGAAACATCAAGGAAATCCAAAGGTTTATCAATTAAACTTACTATATTCGATTCCTTTTTCTTAAAGCAATTCCCCTGCTGAGATTATTTATTAAACAAAAAGTTAAAATTTTATATTTCCGTATTAATCTCTTTGTAAAAATTCTTTATAAAAATCAAAATTATTTTTAAAATCCAGCCAATTTTCAAATTCATTATCACCAATAAATTTTTCTAAAACAGTCTTATATTTTTCAATTGATTTTAATTTTTGACAACATGAATTTATTACTTCAGTAATAATCAAATGTTTAATTTTACCAATTACTATTTTACATCCATCAATTACACCATTAATATTTATGCAACAAAAGTTCGGATAAACATTACTGCTTTGACAATGTTTTAAAAATTCAATCTTCTGAAAAAGTTTAATAAAACGTTAATAATTCATTTGCCATTCAATCAATAACCACATAACCATATTACTATAGGGCATGTATAAATTCCAGACAAAATATGTAATATCAAATAATATAAGTATAATAATAAAATCCATTAGAATAAAACTACAAAATTTTAAAAAATGCCTATATAAAATTGAAAATTATTATTCTTTGATATATGTAGCTTCATAGAAGCAGTTTAATAATTTCTCTATCTTTTTTCCAGATGACTTGATTATCATGGTTGACATCATTTAATATGCTAGAACAACAGTGAGATTATATAAATCCACATTTTTTATCATTGCATATTTTTTCATTTCCTTCTCTTTCTTTCATATATTACTTATGCTCTGTTTCCAAACACTAACTTAGATAAACTGTGCTTAACCTAAAAATGAAATCCAGCATACAACATCAAGTATAATAATTTGATTATCACTTTAAATAAGCCTAAATATTATTTTGATTTAATTGAAGGATCTATTTTTTAAAAAAATTAATTTGTAGGATACAATAAGATAAACACACTTTTTTTTTGTTTTCATTTTTTTATTAGACAGAGATATGCATGAAAAATTTAATTGGCTAAGAAAATAGAACTGGAAAGAGAGATTTTTGGGGGAGAACACTGCTGTAGTGACTAGTAAATAATAAAAAATATTATTTATTTATTTTTTACTGTTAAACATATAATGATAATGAAAACTTATCTTGTTAAAAAAGGAGAGAATGTAAAGATAAAGAAGGAAGTTAAATGAAACCCCTCTTAAATAATTTATGTTGCAATATTGTCATTTGTAAATAGAAAAATGTATAGCTAAATTCTAACAAATCTGTTTGGGTCTCTAAATATGAACCCAGCTGCTAATAATCTTCCACAAGGTCTACAACTAAAATGCACAGGAAGTATTGTTAATCACAACAACAAAGAATAGCAACTTTAAAATGTCAGTCTCTTTGAAATGTTTTATTGATTATAGTCTTTGTTTAATCCCAAGTAAAGTTTACCTTCATACCTTTAACATCTATGATAGTGTTAAGATTGTGCAAAATAAGGTACTGTATTTGACTTTGGATAAGTTTTGCTTTCATGAATTATAACACATGTGAGTGTGTTATATATGTGCAGAAAGAAACACAGTATTTAACTTGGGATATAATATTTTATTTTCTTGACTTTCTCACTTCTAGTGTTATCTAGGTGCATAATAGAATGAATTTTTAACTTCTCTGTGCTCTACTGCATAAACAATGAAAAATTAATTAGAGTTTTCTTTTGAGCTTATAATAGAAACAGTATTGTGAGTTGTCTTTTTAAAATTACAACAGTATTACAAAAAAATAACTGCTGACTATGAAACTATTTTAGGTATTATAGCATTCATGTGATGATTATTTGTCTGAACAATGATTGTCTGTACTCATTGTTCATAAATTAAAGGTAGTAAATATTTCACTTTCAGAATAAACCCTAAAACAAAGCCATGAGATTTAATTAACTTTTGAGAATAATTTGATTAAAATACATATATTCTACTTCTCAAATATCATGAAATCTCAGAGAACCTATGTGCAAATTGATATATATATATATATATATATATATATATATATATATATATATATTTTATTATAATTTTAAAACAATACAATAATTAATACAGTAACAATATTTTAAACAAATATATACAATTTAATAGAAGTTAACTTATGCAGTCGTTGTCAACTAGACTCAAATTGTATTAGAAAAAACGTACAAATTTGTAACGGTTTTCTAATACAATTTGGTCGTTGCTACTAGTGTTGAATCTTTTTAATTGGTATATATTTGTTTAAAATATTGTTCTGTTTAATTTTGTATTGTTTTGAATAATTATATATATTTTATTTAATTGGAATACAGACTTGTTATATATATATATATATATATATATATATATATATATATATATATATATATATATATATATATATATATATATATATATATATATATAAATCAAATCAAAACTACCCCAAATCTAAAATTAAACCAGACCAGCATAAAAATAATATTAAAACACAACCTAAGGTTTCACTGCTACAAGCAGACTTCTCAAGTGTAAAGAACTACAAAAAAAAAACCACACATTATATATACTATTAAAAACTACCCACAAATCCATTCACTTCCCATCCACCCTTAATATTAAAACAACTCTTAAATAAGTTAATTGCTTCAGAATAATAAATTTTCAATAATAAAGACTCTTTAATTCTTCTTTTGATTTCATTTCTCTCAAAGAAGACAACCTTAGCTTCATCAAAATCAATAGTGTGGCCTGTATCTTTTTCATGGACATATAAAGCAGAACTAAGATATCTATTTTTAACTCTACTTTTATGAACCTTTATTCTTTCATTTAAACTCAAACTACTCTGACCTATATAAACCTTCTTACAAAATAAACAAGGAATAAAATATACCACACCAGGAATAGTCTTTCTATCAAAAACTTCTTTTGTATTATTTTGTATTATTAAATAATACAAAAGAAGTTTTTGATAGAAAGACTATTCCTGGTGTGGTATATTTTATTCCTTGTTTATTTTGTAAGAAGGTTTACATAGGTCAGAGTAGTTTGAGTTTAAATGAAAGAATAAAGGTTCATAAAAGTAGAGTTAAAAATAGATATCTTAGTTCTGCTTTGTATGTCCATGAAAAAGATACAGGCCACACTATTGATTTTGATGAAGCTAAGGTGGTCTTCTTTGAAAGAAATGAAATCAAAAGAAGAATTAAAGAGTCTTTATTATTGAAAATTTATTATTCTGAAGCAATTAACTTATTTAAGAGTTCTTTTAATATTAAGGGTGGATGGGAAGTGAATGGATTTGTGGGTAGTTTTTAATAATATATATAATGTGTGGTTTTTTTTTGTAGTTCTTTACACTTGAGAAGTCTGCTTGTAGCAGTGAAACCTTAGGTTGTGTTTTAATATTATTTTTATGCTGGTCTGGTTTAATTTTAGATTTGGGGTAGTTTTGATTTTATATTGACTAGTTTAGCTTTATGCTTGTAATGTTAATATATATATATATATATATATATATATATATATATATATATATATATATATATATGCTTATATATATATATATATATATATATATATATATAAACAAGCATAAAGCTAAACTAGTCAATATATAATTAAAATTTACCCCAAATCCAAAATTCAACTAGACCAGTATAAAAAATAATATTAAAACACAACCAAAGGTTTCACTGCTACAAGCATACTTCTCAAGTGTAAAGAACTACAAAAACTATACAATATATATATATATATATATATATATATATATATATATATATATATATATATATATATATATATATATATGTCCAAAAGATGCGCTATACCAAAACGCCGAACAAGTGTAAGATTTGTTTTCATAAACGAAAAAAGAGTCAGAAATTAACTACCTCTTTCATTTGCTCACCCCCAGATCAGCTGATTTCAAGCTGGTTTGCTCTCCTCAGTGGGGGATAGAGTATAGAAACTAGATCTAAAACACTGACTCCCAAGTGTTTATGCAAAACATTTTTATCAGATTGCAAGCGTGAATTTTTCAGACCGGTAAAGTCTTCAAACTCAGCCTAGCAAGCCAGATATTTATATGGGTCTGATCTCAGTTCAGAATCACCATATAATCAAAGTCTCTGCAATATATATCATTGCAAGAAAACTCTAAAGGTACATTTATGAAAAAACAAAAACAAGTTAATCACGTAACCTGCTATCACTTGTTATTTATGTCCAAAAGATGGCGCTATACCAAAACCACCAAACAAGTGTAAGATTTGTTTTACATAAACGAAAAAAGAGTCAGAAATTAACTACCTCTTTCATTTGCTCACCCCCAGATCAGCTGATTTCAAGCTGGTTTGCTATCCTCAGTGGGGGATAGAGTATAGAAACTAGATCTAAAACACTGACTCCCAAGTGTTTATGCAAAACATTTCTATCAGATTGCAAGCGTGAATTTTTCAGACCGGTACAGTCTTCAAACTCAGCCTACCAAGCCAGATATTTATATGGGTCTGATCTCAGTTCAGAATCACCATATAATCAAAGTCTCTGCAATATATATCATTGCAAGAAAACTCTAAAGGTACATTTATGAAAAAACAAAAACAAGTTAATCACGTAACCTGCTATCACTTGTTATTTATGTCCAAAAGATGGCGCTATACCAAAACCGCCGAACAAATGTAAGATTTGTTTTACATAAACGAAAAAAGAGTCAGAAATTAACTACCTCTTTCATTTGCTCACCCCCAGATCAGCTGATTTCAAGCTGGTTTGCTATCCTCAGTGGGGGATAGAGTATAGAAACTAGATCTAAAACACTGACTCCCAAGTGTTTATGCAAAACGTTTCTATCAGATTGCAAGCGTGAATTTTTCAGACCGGTAAAGTCTTCAAACTCAGCCTAGCAAGCCAGATATATATATATATATAATATTAACCATTACCCACAAATCCATTCACTTCCCATCCACCCTTAATATTAAAAGAACTCTTAAATAAGTTAATTGCTTCAGAATAATAAATTTTCAATAATAAAGATTATTTAATTCTTTTTTTTTTTTATTTCATTTCTCTCAAAGAAAACAACCTTAGCTTCTTCAAAATTAATAGTGTGGCCTGTATCCTTTAGTATGTTCAGTTTATATTAATTATATGAAAGAGGAAATTATTTTAAAAAGAATTGCTTATATATAAAGTTATTTGTCAGATATGTTGATGATTGTTTATTTGTAGTTGAGAATGATAAATTGAAGGAGTTTGTAAATGAGTTTAATTGTTTTGATCCTTCTATAAAATTTGTGTTAGAAGGAGGGGGATTAGATTTTGGTAAGTTAAAATTTTTAGATCTTTTGGTGATTAGAAATGTAGAAAATAATTGTTTACTATGCAGTCATTTAGTTAAAATTAGAGAATTAAGATCTATAATTAAACCTGATAGCTATCAGTGTATATCTCATAAAGTAGCTGCTTTAAGGAATTATTGTCATAGGAATAATAAATTAAATAATTCTAGTAGGGTAGCTTTGTTTCAGAAATGTCAATTTTATAAAGATTACCTGATGGTTGGTTACTGTGATAAATTTGTTAAAATTATTTTATTTAGTAGTAATATTCATAAGGATGTAAAGGATAAAGAAAAATATGATTTTATTTTTTTTCGCCATTTAAATTCTCTTTTTATAAAATTGTATGTAAAAATAGTAATTTTTTTAGAAATAAGAAAATTTCTTGGAAAAGTGATGTTGCATTGAATAATTTATTAAATAATACAAAATAAATTTTTGATAGAAAGACTATTCCTGGTGTAGTATATTTTATTTTCTTGTTTATTTTGTAAGAAGGTATACATAGGTCAGAGTAGTTTAAGTTTAAATGAAAAGATAAAGGTTCATAAAAGTAGAGTTAAAAATAGATATCTTAGTTCTACTTTGTATGTCCATGAAAAAGATACAGGCCACACTATTAATTTTGAAGAAGCTAAGGTTGTCTTCTTTGAGAGAAATGAAATCAAAAGAAGAATTAAAGAATCTTTATTATTGAAAATTTATTATTCTGAAGCAATTAACTTATTTAAGAGTTCTTTTAATATGAAGGGTGGATGGGAAGTGAATGGATTTGTGGGTAATGGTTAATATTATATATATATATATATATATATATATATATATATATATATATATATATATATATATATATATATATATATATATATATATATATATATATATATATATATTGTATAGTTTTTGTAGTTCTTTACACTTGAGAAGTCTGCTTGTAGCAGTGAAACCTTTGGTTGTGTTTTAATATTATTTTTATGCTGGTCTAGTTGAATTTTGGATTTGGGGTATATATATATATATATATATATATATATATATATATATATATATATATATATATATATATATATATATATATATATATATATATATATTTGTCATTAAGTTTAAGAAATGTGCTGCTGTTAGATAATTGGCTAATAGCCAATATTGGATTTAAATAAGATTTATTTGAACCTAGTATAATAATTTAATGAATATGCATTTTATGTTTAATTGTATTTTACATTATCTTATAAATATGTAAGTTCACTGCATATATAATCTGTCATATAAAATAATTACTTGTTAATTAAAATATAGGGATTGATGAGAGTCAATTTAAAAAAAACAGTGCTTGCAGAAGGGTTTGATTATTTATAAATTTATAATATATTACCACGTGGCTTAATCTTTTACATCTTTCTAGAGTTTTGCACTTATACCTATGTTATAATACTAGATAATATTCTTTAACACTATTTGGTCTATAGTCAGCTGTTATTTAAATTGTTCCCTATAATCTAGTTTTATTACACCTTTTGTCTTGAATCATACTTGTAAAACACCATGTGCCTTCCAATTTAGTAGATTAATGAGGATGATTTATTTCTATTTTATCTGGGAAGTAAATGACCATATTATATTCTTTATATCATTCTGTGTTTGTATATACTTTAAGTTTGTTTTAGTGCTGGAGGCTAATCTACTGAACATTCTGCAATTACCCTAGTTTATCTGATGATACTGGTACTTACTTCTCATTCTGTCTTGCATGGATGAATACATCCACAGAGATATCATTGATTTTCATTATATAAATATATGTTTTTTTAGAATCTCCATACATTATGATGTTTACATTGTTTCTATCTGCTTAATGTTTGTTTCACATGTTCCTCATCATCCATAAAATTGCATTTAAGTGAATCATGGTAATAATTTATTATAGGTACATTATATGATAGGCGAACTCAGCTGAGTTGGCATTTAAATTGTGTTTTGAATTCATGTTTCATTATAGTAAAATTTCATATGTTTATTAATTCTGATTGTGGTCACTGTTATTAAAATTTGTGTATAAGTACATTGGTTCTGTTTTTGACATATTGGATGTGCCTTTAGTTGTACTTGAATCTATCATTGTCCCCATAAGAATAAAATCACTACATTTGTAATAATTTTTTAGACTGTATTATCTGAAACTCAGGCACATATCCATGCATAGAAGCATGTGTATGAGATAGTATTTTATTTATTTTGCTTATTTACTTATCTAATTAATGTGCAATGTCTATGTAGAACAATTATGTGAGATAGTATTTTATACCATTTATTGTTTATGTAAAATCATGAATATTGTTAACCAATTATTATTTTCATATTTATTGAGTTGTAAATAAATGTTCATTTGATAACTTAACCTATCTGTGCCATTGCTATTAGTCACATATAGAGCCAAAAATTCCATGTCATAAATATATCATAAATATTTGTGCACATATTTTCTCTGATGATAATGTATACAAGATTTACTGAAACATCTAGAGAATATTTTGTTGTTTGTTGTTGTGTATTTTGTGATGTATAAGATATAATAAAATCCCATTTGCTTTCAGCATCACCACTGCTTTGCCTTTTCCATTTCTGGAATATAATCCAGAATCTTTAATGCCCATTGATATTTGTTACATTGATATCTAAATTAATGATAAATTTGCTAGCCAGTATAACAGTTGAACCTATCCTTTCTTTATTTTAAACTATAATAGATTCCTTATTTATCCTTAAGTGTTTCATTGCTATTGGTTTTATTTGATATTTGGATTAATGAGGAAATAGCTTAAAAATTCATATTGCTTACCTTTCATTGTAAAGCATCTATCCTATACAACATTTCTGAACTATAAACCTCAGTACATGGTAAGCTACCATTTATGACATTATGGAGCTGATTGTAATTATTACTATATGGTTTAATAGTCGATACTCATCATGTAATGATTACCAGTTTTATGTATTATGTCACCTTGTCTATAGTCAGCCATCAAGTCTTAAACAAATAAAATTGTCAGTTAAGGTCATAGTGTGATTTTAGAATACAGTTATTGAAAAAATACTCATAAATCATAAATTAAGGTTTGGGAATGTTGTTTTTAAAATGAAGAATTTAGGAGAATTATAGTTAAGTGAAAGAATAATACAATTTATTTAAATAACTTGACATAGTTCAGCATGAAATAAGTGTGTTGGAGATTATTTACCTTTTTTACATGTATGTGGTCATGTATATTAGTTGTATAATATGGAGTTGATAGCTGAAGGGAGATTGGATGTCTGAGTTCAAAATCCTTTTAATAACACTAAGTTTAGTATAGACAATATACTTGTATTTAAATATATACATAAACTGTAAATATCCATTTTAAACACACTATATGTGTGTTTCAAACAATTTTAATGGTAAAAATATTAAAATACATATCTTTTTTTTATCAATTGTAAAGTAATACAGAAGTTTATTTTCACGTGATTTTCCATGATAAATAACCAATTTGACACATAAATTGGTTTAAGAATAAAAAGAATAATCGTAATATAAAATTAGTTGATAAAATCTGATATCAATGTCATTGGTAAATAATATTTTACCTAAGTTAATTAAAAATATAATTAAAGATAAATACAATATTTCAGTTTATGTTCGTCCAAATGTAAATAGGCTAATTAATATGTATCTCACTTAAGATGTCAAGAACTTATAAAATTTATCAGATTGTATGTGGTTGTAAAAAATCATACATCAGGAGATCAATATGTGCTCTGGTAAAAGAAAAAAAAGATCACATTTATTATATAATCGGTAAAAAAAAAAAGTATAGTCATTGAATACAACCTCAGTATTCTTCGACCATGAAAAATCTTGTAATTATAAATATATTTTTAATGTAAATAATACAAAAATATTAATGAAAGAAATCATAAAAAGAAGAAAATTAAAGAAGCAATATTGATAAATAAATTTAAAGATAATATAATAAATAGCTAAACATCAAATACTGACATACACACCTTGGGAAAAATCATATGATAAAAGATTACAACGTAATCGAAAGCACTACTGATTAATTAAAGTATATATTTTAATTTTTTTATCTTTAAAATTATTCGGAACTTTTATTCATATATATATTTTAGATTTATATCTTTAGTATATTTGTTCTGTAATATCCGTCATCTTTTTAATACAAACATGTGTTCTTCTCTATATATATATATTCTGCCCTTGTCATCATGTGTAGCTCCATTTCACATCAGTGCAATCACATTGAGGGCCATAATCTAACCGCCCCGTTCCCGCATCTCCACTTCCCCCAAAATAAATATAATATAGTGAAAATCACCTAACCGGGTTCTAGCTCTAATAATTAATGAAATATTCAATTAAATGCTTTACTAGCTCAAGGTTCTTAAAATTAACTTAGGTTCTGTTTTAAACTACCTCAAATAAATATTCAGGAATTCATGAGACTAGAAGTGGAAATACGGGTGACAAGGTAGATTACATTGAGACAATATCCCACGGGATACCACCTCAATGGCATAAGAACACTATCCCCCCTTATACTACTATTACACATAATAACTACATAGTATTCTTATGACTTCCGCAACTTCTAATCACTAAGACTTATTTAACAATTAAAGTATAAATCTTTTATCTCTTATAATAATAATAGTAATCATCAAGTTCAAATGAAATAATCTCAGGTTCTTAAATTTATTCATATGTCAATAAACATATGGTAGCAAAATATGATAAGGGATTTTATGTCATAATCTACTACTCTGCAATTAGATTAATAATAAAACAATAATAATCACAATCTTCATTGCTTAATCCAACTAGTACAGCTTTTCTTTCATCGCAAATTTATAACCGTAATAAATTAGTTAATAATCTAATATCCCCTTTTTTATCTTTAAATAATAAAATAAATTAATAAGTGGCAGTGTTTAGATAATCTGATAAATAAAGCAAGTGGCAACTAATAGCATATAATTTAGCAAAATATTATGATAATGGATTGATGACCAGTAACGCAATGCAATTTTATAATTATTTAATTATAAGAACATCAATAAATCTTTAAGATTAAACATACTTCTCTATTTATCTTTTGTGCAAACAATCGTATACTTAGTTTTATGGTTGTGAACATACCATGTGAATTCATGCAATGATGTAGAGAAAACAAAACTCAGACATAAGTTTTAATAAACAAATTTTAAAATTTTATTAACATCAATAAAATAAATAAAACAAACAAACCCATCTACATTTATTTACAAGGGATATCCTTATTTTTCTTTACACTACAATAGCTGAATTATACACATTTATATTTCTTTTATCGTTAATTAAAATTATTATGCCTTTTAAAAGTTATTTATTTATTTCTCATTAGGTTTATCATATCATTTATTTTAACTATTTTATGGGTAACACCATTCTTTACCTTTTAATATTAAAGTTACTGTATTATAAATTATCTATGTGGATAAACATCATTTATTACATCATAATTTTACAATCAATATTGTTTTTAAAAGAAAATTACATTTTCTTGTAACTTTATATAAGTCACTCCGCATATTATTCAAATATTATTATTACTTTAACGTTTGTTCTCCAATGCTATTCCATAAGCCATACTCATGAATAATACTATAACACGGGTTTAATTATCACCTGTTACAGCTTCACATATACTATAATTATCGAATGTTATTGTATTTTTTTTTAAATATGCAATACTTATATTTTTTAAAATATAATTAACCATAAGAAAACGTGAAATTATATTTAATATTTTTTTTATATTTCTATTCGGATATACTTTTATAAAATTATAGTTCATTTCTTAAAAAGGAATTAAAATAATTCTCTAACTCCTTCCCTTCTTAGGATATCTGCATCTTTCTTTCAATAATCATAATCTACTCTTCGTTAACACTTAACTATTCTTATTCCAAATAATAGCATGACATACATTCTAAAATATCTATTGTTTCCCTTTTAATAGACTTATCATATAACGATGTAGTTGCAAGAAATACAGATAAAGATAGCGAAAGATGTATAGGATATCGGGAAAATAGATAAATAACTTATCCGCAATATACTTCAAAAATGTATGGAACAGTGTGAATAGGTCCGACATTCATTGTCTAATAACCTTGGCGATAAGCATGATGTGGCAGCTATTTACTCAGTTTTACCAAACATCTAGTACGACTCACAAGAAATATATAAAATACCACTGTCCAAGACAACATGTGTACCAGTCGTAGGGCTTTGTTAACTACGCTGATTAACATCTAAAACTACCTATTATTTCACTTCCTGTAGCATCCTAGATTTTAATACATCCTCTTGGTTTCTGAATCACCACATACTACCAAGTCACTACCAAACTATCTGTCGAGATTTTTTACTGTATCCAACATCGATAAAATACTAACTACTTTTTAAAAACAATAAACAAAATTTGCTAATATAAAAACATTTCCCTATTCCATAAGAACAATTTCTCTTGCTTTATTACACTGTAGGTTCAACATCTACATTTTGTTAAAATAACATTTAAATATACCAATCGGAAAATTAACAGAAAATATCACATAACCATCGGTTATATTGAACTATATTGATAACACATAAAATGATTATCGTATGCATATTTTTAAAAATTTAATCACATCTCAAAGTGTTTTAGAGTGTTGTTTTCAAAAATGCGTTTTACAACAATAATAACAATAAAACTTTTGCGCTACATTTATTTGATTCTCAGCTGATCTAAATAAATAAAACATACATTATATATCATTAATAATTATAAATGTTACCAAAAAAAATCTTTATCTTCCTATCAGAGTTCGTAGTAGGTTTCTTTCTCTTCGAGCATCGCAAATATACAAATTTCCACATACATACAATTTTATTTTAAAATTCAAAATCAAAACATATTATTTCATATAATGTTATATCACGAATTAATGTATTTTGTTTTCCCTATCGCTATCTAAAACTTAATGTTTAACTTAGATTAGTAAAGAAAATAATTCAAACCATAATCACATATTTTTCTGATGGTAAATCTTGGTTAGTCCCATAATATTTATTATTTCTTCTTTTGTCTGAATGTTCTCCTTTATGCTTATTAAAGTTTTAAATAAATTAGTTCATTTAATAAACTGTTTAGATGATCTTTAGTTTTAGTGTTTAATCCAAAATTATTAGAAAACATTTTATTTAGTTATCCCACGAAGCTTTTTAATGTTCTGGTGAAATTACCTCAGCACGTTGATGCATCTTTATTTCTAGTTAAACTACAATTATTTAATAATTAAGGTACCAATTGCATTTTCCATGGATCCAATATTTTATATTTCTCTTCTGTAAAAATTTTTTTTTTCTTTAGGCAAGTGTTTTCCTTGGTAAACTTCACTTTCATTCATTATTATTTTATATACACTACTTTCGATCTTTAACTATTTTCTAGAGTATTTTCTCAAGTCATCTTAAAGAAAGCAATTCAAACTATTTCAATATTAAAATTCCTTTTGTCCATTTATTCTTATACAAATAATACATATTTTTATTTTCCATTATCTTCATTAACTTTGTGCACAATGTCCTTTCATTGATTTTATATGCACGAAAGCAGCTTTCACAGTGATACGCTATATAAACTATATCAACGAATAATATTAACATATTTGGAACATTATAAAATTTACAACTTGGTTTTAAGAATATATCCATTTTCTATTGAAAACTCCGATTATATTTCGATAGAATCCACTGGCAGGTTACTGTAAAGTTAGTGAAACATTACTATGAAAAACTTTTTTTAAAACATTTTATTCTAAGATTCTCTTCAGATGATTTTTAAATTGTCAGTTGGTTTCTTTCAAAGATATTATTAAAATTATAATAAAATTGACTAATAAATTGAAGAAAAAAAAATTAGAGAGCTTAAAATTTTACCTCTGCTCTGGAGTCAACACATTTTTGTTCTCCCCCTCTAAGTTACAGACAATCTTTATCGTCTGCAAGAATACTTATTTCTTATTGGTCAAATCTTTCCTGCTTGAAAACAAATTTACAGATTTTCAATTTATAGTAGAATTATATCTTGAAAATAAAATGATGATGTAATGAATCCAAAATATTTAATGTATTAATTTTAAATAAATTATTATTTTACTAAAACTATTTAAACATTACATATGATAGTTAATTTAATATTTATTATTATTTGCTTTTATGATAGGAAACAATTCTATCCAATTCTATAATATAACTTTTAAAATATTTTAAACTTTGTTATTAATTCAAACAAGCAGTGTGTGATAGTATATTTTGAAAAATCACGTGATTACAACTTTGACAGACGTTTTTCTATCTATTTCTCTGTCTAGATTAATAAAATTGATACACTTATTATATAATATAATTATAAAAAAATTTGGAAGAACAATTTAGAAAATATAGAATTAGATATAATTTTCACCATCACAAAGTTTATTTTAAAAATATACTATATTAATTTTGACTATTTTAATATGATTACAAATCTAAATATAGCATTTATTAAATCATACGTTTTAAACTATTAAAATCGGATTTTTAAATATACTTTTAATTATTTATAGCTGTGTTATTTAATATGGCCAGCTTTTACAACCATATGCAACAATATTTAAAGCTTTATATAACTATTTTTTAAATGATTTTATATACTACATATTCTATTTAGCTTCAAATTGTACTTTAAAGATATAATTGACTTAATATAATTAATGTATTAAAAGAACACATTCCAAATTTAAAATTTTTTAGTAATTGATTGTTATGAATTATTACTGGCCTATAGAAAAGGGCACAATATATATATATATATATATATATATATATATATATATATATATATATATATATATATATATATATATATATATATATATATATATATATATATATATATATATATATATATATATATATAT
The DNA here is from genome assembly GCA_028023455.1 of Epiperipatus broadwayi. Taxonomy (NCBI): domain Eukaryota; kingdom Metazoa; phylum Onychophora; class Udeonychophora; order Euonychophora; family Peripatidae; genus Epiperipatus; species Epiperipatus broadwayi. The sequence continues at coordinate 649,627 of JAQFVV010012697.1, forward strand.
ATATATATATATATATATATATATATATATATATATATATATATATATTGTACCCTTACTTCTTGATATATAAAATAGTTTAAAATACAACTAGCTCAGTTACATTATTATGTTTAATTAAAATTTGTATATCTATCTTTAATATACTTTTATATTATCACATTTAAATTAAATTTATTATCAATCATCAAAATCAATATAGTTCTATATTATACTAATTAAATAAGTATTTAATAAAATTATGAGACTGTGAAGTAAAGTTACAAAGTAATAAGCAGATTTACACTGAGTCAATATCTCCCTAGATACCGTCTCAATGGCATAAGAATACTACTACTACCTTATTATCTTACCACTACATCTATAGCATTTTTATGACTTTTAAAATGAAATATATTATCTTTAATAATACTAAAATAATTCCTAACTTTTAACTTAAAATATAATTAAATAATCTCAGGTTCTTATAAGTTATTTTAAAATAATAATAAATTATGTAAATAAGTATGATGTGGGATTTTATATCAAACTTAAATACACCTAACTCATTTTAATAATAATAATAAATAATACTAATCTTAGAGTGTAATTTACTCTCATTTATTTCTATTTTATAATTAATCATTGAATAAATAAACAATCATATGTATATCTTTTATTTCATATGGTATCTTCATTTCAGAATAAATCAAAATCTTATACTTAATAATCTGTGGCAATAAACAATATTGTATTCTTATAATGTGCATTATAATCATCTTATGACCATTGCAATATTTTATGTTCATGTCAATCAATTCTTATAAAATAATGTTAAGCAAATATTGTATTCATTTCTAAACAATAATAACAAATCCAATTTTGTGCAAATATTATGTTTATTTCAAATCATCTGATGTCAAAATGCTGTGGTGAAAAATAATGAAACTCGACACACTTTTAAAAACAAATTAACAAATTTATTTACAATAACTTCAAATAAAATTTATTTACACTATTTACAATTTTAGAATTTAAGAAAACAAATATAAACTGAACTAAGTAAGAAAATAATAATACAATCTGTTTACACTGTTATTAAATCATGTACTTAATAAGCAATTATACATTTTTTTTTCAAAAACAATATTAATAATATTACAGTGTGTTTTCAAAAAACTTAGATTTTAAATAAATAATCGTGTACTTTAATTATTACAAATAATAATATATGTCAAGATTATTTATGTAGCATGTGTTCATAATGTAGCTCTACCTATTAAATAACTACATTAATTAAATATTACATTTATAATGTATCATCATATATTTACTTTATTATTAGCATTGCTTAATAACTTTATAAAATTAATGTATCTTTGTAATGTAAACAAATAATTGACTGTAATTATACTTTACTTAATGTAATTCCTGCTATATGTTTTATCAAATATGCATTATGTATTTCTATTGTTCAAATATTATTATTTAAATCATTTATCAATTCTAAATTCATAAAGCATTACCTTAGATAAATTCTATGATTCTTTTCTATAAAAAAAAAAAAAAATCATTACTTTACTTTATGTGCTTTACTAACCTTTTCTAATAAATTTCTATCTATACAACACATTCTAAATTTATTCAAAATTTCCGGAAACAAACATCAACTTCAAACAAAATATTCGTTATCCAAATTACCTATACTACATCGTCTATACTTAATAAACTTCAATCAAAATATAAGCTTCTACCCATAACGTAACTTAACTTATTCAATAAACAAAATACACAAAAATATAGACTTTTAAAATCCTTTTCTAAATTGCAAAAATAAAATAATTACTTAGATAAATAATAAACATCATTCTAATACTAAACATAAATAAAATATCAAAATTATTTATGAAAGAATCATATAATTACTTCTAAGCTTCTTCCGTAATATTGTATCATGTTGATATTATAAATTAAAACTTATGCATATTTTAATAAAGTTCGTTGCCAATATAATGTATGTGTTTTCATAATATATTTATCCATTCATTCTACAACAACATAATATTCAGTTGATCTAAAGAAAGACATATTAAATTCATTAAAAATCATTATACAATATTTTTACCATAATAATAATAATGTCCAGTCTGCTACCCAGTATTCTTCGGAATTTGCAGCTTCAGAAAACAAAAAATAATACACATTCATACTCTCAACATTCATTAAAATATTCCGTGTTAAATTAATTATAAAATAAATTTATGTAATTAATTATTATATTATTTTTTTTAGTTATTATTTAAGTAATGTACCTATCCTACTTTTAAGAGTTTAATAATATTTAAATTTTATATTAAATAAATAAAATAAAAAAAATCATATTACATATTCCAGCGTCGACTTTTGTTCTACCATAAAAGTTCTAACAAATATCCTGCGTATAAAGTCAATAAAACACTATTTCCTGTTCCGTTGTATCACGTGTTTCTTGAAAGTTTATAATAAAAATGATAACGTTTATTTTTTAAAAATAATAAGTTCCACAAGAAAACAAATAAAATTAAAAAATAGTTGATAAATTCTGAATCCAGTTCTTCATAGATTATTGTTTAAAAGTTATTATTTCTAAATTAATTTATAGTTTATAAATTATTTACATTGAATTTTTTAATCAACTTGGCATGCTTGACTTAGTTTGACTTGATTTGGACATCCATGTATTACTTGCGCATTTATAAATAACATATTCCGGTAAGAATTAATTTTTCCATCTATAACGTCCAGCGTTTTAGATTACTACAATATAATACTCTTATTATATTACGATTTTAAATAATTATCTTTATAATCTATTTGCCTTTTCAAATCGTTAATATTTAATCTTTTAAGCACAAAGACTTAACAAGGCAAGTATTTATAAAACTTACTACTATTTCTTATATCTTTACTTAAGATATTCTTTAATTCTATAATTTGTCAAAAATACTTTTTTTACAGAAGTATTTTTATTTCTTTAAAATATCTATTAATAACAGACAATAGTAATTTAATTTTAAAACTATTTATAGTCCAAAATACTACTTTTCTCCATCTTATAGTTTTCTGTACTAATCCAGCGTCTGTTACTTTTCTAGCATAAAGTTTCTGATATATTTCTCCGATACGTGATGTTTCCATTGATTATTTGTACGTAAATTGAGTTTCGATATTGAGAAGACGAATAGGGAATTATTAAGTTACTACTGCATACTTATCATTTAAAATTATAAAATTATATACAATAACACTCTTATGATTTTAAAACTGATTCTTAAGAGCGTTTATAAATTTACTTAGCTATTTTCTCAATAGCACAAACGACTTAGAAGTTTTATTGTAGAGAGACCCCCTCAACAATTGAATCCAGCTTATATACTACCAGAAACTCCTTATCTGATTGGTATGTTTAAACAATCAAACTTTGCTTATTTACATATTTATCAACACACTATTAAAAATAAAATAATGACTTATTTAATATTATTACATTTTAAAAATAATTTTATCGTTTATTTAAATCTACCAAACATTTTTTAAAATATTCTTTCTCACTTGATTTAAATCTTAACTTTTATAAGATCATTTAAAATAAACTAAATCTTTTTAAATACGTTATATTTTTAAGACAATATTTTTAAATCAGATTTAATATTTTACATTGAATATCTTTATTTTTATCTCGTGATAACTCACGTATTATTTATAAATTTTATAACATGATTTTTTAAAATAATTACGCAACTTTATTAGACAACTTCCACGCATGTGTGTATAACATCTGTTCTTTATAACACAAGAACGCTTCATAGTCTAAAAATAAACTAACAATTGCATTTTTAAACTAAATATTTATTTTTTAAAAATAAATAAAATATTACATCAGCTTTTAAAATAATTATTTGATATGATTAAAAATCAAATATTAATCTCAATTTAAATACTTATAATTTAAAATATTTTTATTCACTTTTAACATATATTTCAAATTAAATAAATATCTTGGTCTAATTTTAACTTGTCTTTTAAATACTTTAGCTTTAAACATTTATTATTAAATTTATTAATGCAGTATTATAATATAATCATCATCATCTTAAATATCTTCTCAATATCAACACAATTCACATATCAAACACTCATAGATTGCTTTAATTAAACTTATGGTAACATTACCACAAGCAAAGTCAACATCACACATTTAAAATACTCCTTAAATTTAAAATTTTCTACTAGATTAGCACAAAACTTAAATGGTGACCCATACAAAAGGGCACAATATATATATATATATATATATATATATATATATTGTGCCCTTTTATATATACAATATATATATATATATATATATATATATATATATATATTGAACCATAGAATTGTGATATAAAGTTGAGATTAAAAAAAAACAAAAACCCCTATTCAAAAAACAAAAAAAGAAAGGTTTATTATTTTTGGAATGGATATGAAAAAATAAATTTCCCACACCAAAATAATTTTATTGTAACAGTGAGCATAAAACTTATGAATTAATAAAGACATTATAGGATTAAATATGCGCACTTTCTTTACATTTTTATTTATTATGATCGAGAACTATTGAAGAATAAAAGGATCGAGTGTGCATGCATTTAATGTTTTCAAGTCTTCCTCCTTTAAAATAATATTAGAATTGTCTGAATTTGTACAGGTAAATGTGTTACAGTTGCTAAAAAATATTATACATTATATGCCTTATAATAAGTTTTCTCTCAGGATATTACATAAAAATATACCCTATTCTATTCATTCAGATCTATATGTTTAAATGTTGAATTATGGATATCTACATTAAACAATTATTTTTTAATCTAATTTGTGATATAGGATAAAGTGTGACTTTAAAAATATTAAAAGATATAAAATATAATTATACTTAATAATAATAATAATAATAATAATCACCATCATCATCAATTTAATTTATTTTATGAAATAAAACAAACTACATAATAATTATTTAAAAACTCCAAACAAGAAAAATCTTACGTGTAAAATTTACATGTAAAAATAACTAATTAATAAAAATAAAATAAAAATACAACCAAGAACTCAAAATAGAAAAGTCAAGCGTTATTAGCCGAGAGGTCATGGCATCTGCCTTGCAAGCAAGTATTTGATTGCAGACGGTTGTGGGTTCGCGTCCCAGCTGATGCCATGACATATGAGAAAAAAAAAACTCAAAATAGAAAAGAATGGTTTAGAAAATAAATAAAATTAATTAAATGAATAGAATAAATACCAAAATTAATACATGCTACACAACCATTGACATAAATATTTTTTGAAAGATACATAAATATTATTCAAATCAATAGAACACTCATATATATATATATATATATATATATATATATATATATATATATATATTAAAGAACTTTGACCCAGAATAAACATATTGTCTTCTAATATATTTTTAAAAAAAAATTTGGTAAGGATAATTGAAGTTTATTAGAAAGACGAGTATTTAAAACATAAACTCTAGAATTCAGAAAAGGTTTAGCACAAAAATATTCCTATATTGATATAAGTTATTTACATCAAATAAACCAAATGCAATATAAATATCTCGAACAGAAGAGGCAGAAGAGGAACGAGATCTACCAAAGATAATGCACAAAGTATAATCTTGCAAATCATGCAAAGAAGATAAAATATATGAAGCAGCATTACCTCAAATAATGATATTATAAGATAAAATATTCTGATAACAGGCAATGTAAATAAAAATGTGAGCAGACCCTAGGAAGAAATTTAACTAAATAATAAAACAGTTTAAATTACATGACCATTGACAAGATAGGTAATGTGATTTGTCCAGGACAATCTGGAGTCAATATATATTCCCAAAGAATAATAATCATCTACCAAAAGAATATTCTCGCAAGTACATATACTATTAAAATGCAAAATATACTTACAGCAAATTTTAATCTTAAGAGAGAAAAAAGTACGCTTATAAGAAAAAAGAATACCTTTTGTTTTATCTAAATTGACTAACAATGAATTCTATGCCAGCCATTTACCAACTGAGTCCAAATCCTCATTCACTAATTTTTCAAGGAGAGTATAAGAAACAACATTACAGGATAAAGCAATATTATCAGCAAAACCAAAAATCTTCGAATGTAATTTCTTTGAAAATAAATCATTAATATAAATTAAAAACAATAGAGGACCAAATACTGAACCTTGCAAAACTCCACAATTAATCAAGACCACATCACTGACAATACCATAAATATTAGGAAACTGTTTTCTATCATATAAACAACTCTCCAACCAACTACCAATAGAACCATAAAAACCATACAAATAGCAGCACTTAATCAAAATATTATGATTAACAGAATCAAATTCTTTAAATAAGTCAAGATAAATAGCCAATATTTTAAGTTCCTGATCTAATGAAGATGTTAAATAATGAACATGATGTTTTTTTTCCATATGTCATGGCATTGTCCAGGACGTGAACCCACAACCGTCTGCAACCAACTACTTGTTTGCATGGCGGCTGCGATACCTCTCGGCTAACAATGCAAAACTTGCGTCTAATGTACTTCTGTCAGGAAGAAAGGCAAATTGATAGTCAGATAAAATTTTATTTTTAAACAGAAATGACAACATTTGATCCTTAACAATCATTTCCAATAATTTAGAAAAAAACAGAAATAATGGCAATTGGCCTATAATTAACCATAAGAGAAGAATCACCCTTTTTATAAACAGGAATAATAACATTAACGTTTAAACATTCTGGAAATGATCCAGTCTGCAAAGATAAATTAAATAAATGAACCAAAAAAGACAAAAATGCAACCTTATTTTCTTTAAGCATCTTAGGTGTTATACCATCTAGTCCAAAAGAACTGATATGTTTTAAACTATCAATTGCTACAGACAACTGAGATTCAAAAACATCAGAATATAAAAAAGAATTCAAACTTGAATAAAAAGACAAAATCTGTGCAGGTACATCATGCATTGATAAATTTTCAAAATACTCATTAAACCGATCAGCTAAATATTTTTCATTATTTTGTAACTCAATTAAATTTTTATTATATTTAATACATTTAATACGATTAGGAGAAGATTTTTTAATCCAAGAATGTATTGTTCTCCATTTCGAAGAAAAATTTTTATCACTAAGAAATTCTGATAATATCTAAACTTCAACTTTCTAATATCAGATTTAATTTCAACACTAAGTTTTTTAATGTGTCTGATAATAATATTGTTTTTGTTATATTTGAAAATTTAATGAAGAGAGAAATCTAAAAACTAAGAAGAGGGTAGTTACATCATTAATAGTTGGTAAGGGAGTATATATTTATTGTGTCTTTTGTGCACAGAAAGTGAGGAAGATAACCTTAAGACATTCACAATGGTGGGTAAAGAGACGGAGATTAAATTTAGTGAAAAAAACTCAAAAGAGAAAAAAATAAATTTTATTGGGTCATAAAAAGTTAAGTGTGCTAAATATGTATAACTATTTGGGAATTGTAATCAGAGAAATTGCTTCGATAAATGGAAGAAACAAATTAATATATGAAGCAAAAAAAGAATTGGACTGATAAAAAAAATTAATAGTATTTTTATATAATAAATTTGATATATCTATAATTGTATGGATGGGATTGGCAGTGGCGAGGTTAACATATGTTAACTATGCATTGTGTGTTAGTAAAGGGTGTTCAATTGCATAGAGAAGTACAAAGAGTAGTAGGAAAACATACATTAGATGCAGGTGTGGGGATGGCAAAGGAGGCAATTCAAAGAGAAATGGTATTGTCAAATTTTTATATGAGAGATGCAAAATAGAAAATAAAAATGTTTGGTAGAATGCAATTTATGCATATTAAGGGAATAGCAAAAATTCTATTTAATTGGGTTATGAGTAAACAACAAACAATCTGAGTGAAAAAAATAGTATGGTATGCAGAAGATTTAGATAAAGAAGTTATGTCAGTATACTTATACAAAAGGTGGTGTGATTATGTTAGAAAAATTGTTGAGAGTTATTTTGGAAAATAATGAAAACAAAGAATAGATGCATTAGCACAAGTTAGGGGATTAGAGAGATGGAGCACTATTATGGTGAGGAAAAAGAGCTTATATATATATATATATATATATATATATATATATATATATATATAATAACAAGTCAGATGTCACATGACTTATATATAGCTTACACTTACAAATATGTAAAATTAAGAGCGTGCTAGCATTTATCATAAATAAAAAAAAAAGCTTGTTTAGAGTTATTAGCACGCTCTTAATTTTATATATATATATATTGTACTGGATTCGAATATGGGTCCTTGAAACACCGGCCTCTTAGACAGAGAAGAACATATTCAGAGAATATGTATGTCCAAATGATAGCTATAAAATATATAACTAGCATTACATTTCCAGGTCATAACTTTTTCTCGACTGTTGAGTTCAACACCAGAGTTCAAAGCACTCTTTTTTGGTTGTGTATAAACACGGGCACCAGTTAATTTTCCAAGAATAAATAAATAACATGTTTTGAGCAATGGCCACTAACTCAATGCCTAAACATCCATGACTAGCTCAGCTGTTTGTAATCACTAATAGATTATACATAATTAGTGGTTAAACAAATTGTAAAAGGAATTTATAAAAAGAGATTGATAAAAAGAATTGACCAACAAATAGAGTTTAATTTTAAAGACAATTTATTAACTAACATTAATTTACTAAATTTAAACATCTTTATAATTTTTTAGCTAATATAACACATGCGCATTTTAAATTAACACATTATAATATATATCTTATGAAAAGCATAAATAATATTAGACATCGATAAATTATCTCACATTCACAAACGCTCACATCAATAGTTTATTTTATGCATGCTTATAAAGTTCAAATTACTTGTCTCTGTAGGGTTTATTAATTACAGCGGTGGCTACTATATATAAATGAGAAGAATAAAATGTTTTACCTAGGATTTTTGGAATGTGGATATTGCTTGTTGTTGGCTGCTTCTGGTGGAGTATATCTAATAAAGGATATCTAACCGGTTAGATTTGATGTTTCTTGAAGAGTTTTGATGCTAATACATTAGTTTTATTCTTGGAGACAGTTGAACATTTACAGAGGATTTCTGAGCTGTTATTTAGACATTATTTCATGGGCAGGTTTTGCTGATCTTGGTGGACTAAGGGCTGAAATAAGAGCATATATTCCGAAAGTTCCTCAGCATTGCATTTCTGTTTCTGGATACATAATATGAATTGCACTCTTATCTCTGGTGAAACAAGACTGTCACTAGATAAACTAAAAACTAGGCTGAAACTGACGTCTGATAAAAATCTGGCTATTTATATATATATATGCGAAGTGTTTTTGTTTAAATATCCTCTGGCAATTTGTTGTCAAAATTTCATTGATAACTAATCCTTTGACAATGTGTTTTTGAAGATTGTTCAATTAGGGTAGCCATCATAAAATGTATTGTTTTTATATCTTTAATTAGTAGCCCACCACTGTGTTTTTAAATATATTTCATTTCAATATTTATCTTCATTTGTTTTTCAATATGATTTTAACATGCATTAATTATATATCTTATTAACAAGCTTACATTTATTTTTATTTACCATTGCACATATATACGCATTTATTCTAATAAACTGGAATGAAAAGAGATTTATGTTTTTTAAACTTTAAATTATTAATTTTTATGAATACTAATTAAGAAAAACTTTACTTCCTGTTTATAAAACATTTAGTTTAACATTTTCTAACAAAACACCCCTCTCCCCTTCTGATTAATTAATTGCAGCTTTTATTTCAAAAACTAACGATAGAAAACTATTTGATTCTTATTTTTTTGAAAACAAACTGTAATAAACTCTTCAACTTTTAATTTTACTTTTGACAGCAAACTGATTTTGTTTACTTAAAGAAACCTTTTAGATTTTTATAAGTTATTTAATATATATATATATATATATATATATATATATATATAAATAACTTATAATAAATCTAATATGTGCCAATTTCAATATTGGTACAATATATATATATATTTGTAATTCATATATATATTATGTTTACTTCTATATATATATATATATATATATATATATAGAAGTAAACATAATATTGGGTGAATTTAAATTAAGTTTGTAATAAGAAATGTAGTTTTCTGTTTAAGGCTCAAACAGGATCTTTAGCAACAAGGGGATATACACATAAATGGATAATTTAGTCTGCAAGTTGTGTATGGAAGATATAGAAAATATTAGAAAAGAAGGGTGCACATATTGAAGTTGCAGAAAAATAAATATAAACAAACTGATTATCCACAAAATGGGTTCTTGGTTTCTATGATGGGGTTGAGTAAATATAAGAGAGATTTAGATATAAAAAAACATGAAATTGAAAATGATTATGTTTTGGAAATTGAAAGGAGCAGGATAAAAAATAATTGGGAAAATGTTAGGGAGGGGAATGGAAAGGGAATGTAAAGTGGCTAACAGTTTCATTTGTTCATAGTGGCTGAGGAAATCCTGACTCCAAAAATGTAGAAGCAACAGTGCATCACATCACATTGCACCTATAAAATTTATTTGGGATGACAATATATCCATTAATGATGATGAGCAATTCCTAACAAAATAAATTACTTGTCCACATCATTAACTCAGCTTAGATTGTAAGTCTTATAAGTATTAAACAACTGATATACAGATAACAGCAAACCATTGTCTGCCAAATTAATTTAATAATAGCAACGGTTATTAAGATTAAAAACAAATAAAGAAAAAAAAATTAATAAATATTTCATCTATGGACGTATTGATAGAGAACTTATTTATCTATTAAGAGACTTAGAAGTTAAACTGTTCTTCCATTTTAATTAATTCTTTAATAGTAAATAATCTTCCAAAAGCAATTATTATAATATGTGATTTATATGTGACTAACTTGTACTAAAACTAAAGAAAAAAAATTCAATTTATTTTCTCAAATGCCCATACATATGTACATTTAATACAAAAAAGACTCATGTGGGTGTCCTGATCTATACCACCAGATAATTATATAGAAATAATCAAGGCTATTAAATAGAAAAGAGACATGAAAATATATTTCAGATCTGGTCCATGAATAAACAATGAGGTTGGAAATTCCAGCAGTGGGATCTGGATTAAAAGAATATGAGCTTGACCAAACCTTAGCAGATCAGAGGTTCTTAGAATTCACCCATCTATAGCAATAATATAAAACAATGCAAGCATGATAGCTATCCCAAAGCTAGGCCATGCCAGATTAAATAGTGTGACCAGAGGTAATACAAAATAATATCAACTGGGCAGAGATGTAGCTAACACCAGTTAAGTAAAAAGAAGCTATAGAAAATAAAAGTGCTCTTTATATGGATTTAGATTACATTAACACACAAGTAGGTACATATTTTTATAAAATAGCATGTTGAACATGAGCTTGGGAATACCTTAACAAATATAAACCTAATCGCACACACAGATAAAATAAATTGATTAACACAGTTTAAAAGATAAATTAATTTTAAACTTTTTTACAAATCTTATTTAAAACTATTTGCTGTCTGCATTTAAACTTTAGTATTGCTTTCCTTTCCAAAACAATACTTGTTTTAACTATTCAAACATAGGAAGGAAGAGAATTGCATAACATTACAATAATAATCAACTCATTCAAAATTTAGACTTCATTAATAACTCTCAAAATATTCTATGAAAAAAAAGAATATCAATCTTTTTTAAAATAATAAATTCTAATCTAATTCACACCGTAATAAATTAGTAAAACTTTCCAAATGACATTAACATTATAAAATAGCATATACATCAAATAATAAAAAATAATACATTTAAATCTAAGATTACTGTTAAAAAAGTGCATAAACGTAATGACAACAATTCTAACATCTGGCTTATTTAAGATATATCAATGTTTATATTACCATAAAGACCATCAGTGTGTTACTTTTGCCTTTTGAAAATTCATTTTAGGAGTAGCTGCTCCTCTTCATTTTGTAGGTGTATCATATTATTGGTAAGGTGAGAGAAGCTTCTATGCAGGCTGGTATTTTAAAATGTAAACAATCTACAAGTTTATGAATTTAAGACATGCTGGTGGATGGAGTAAGTTTTTAAGTGTGAGTTTCTCTTGTTAAAGCACATCCCTCACACATTCTTCAGAAAACACCACTATGAATATTTTTTTCTTTTCATTTTAGCTAGCAGTGAGTGCAGCCTGAATAGCATAAGAACCATCTTGAATATGATTTAGTAGAGTCAAAAAATCTAATGACTGAATATTCTAATATAATCTAATGAATGAATTTAATAGGTTTTAATGACTGAATCTAATAGAATTTAATGACTGAATGAATAAAATGAATGTTGGTGGACTTTTACATGCATTAGAGTTGATTGTTCTCCTATGCAAACTTTCTAGAATTTTCTAGATTAACATATTAAAAAAATAGGTTTTGAATTAAGATATTTGGTACTTTAGTATTTTTTAAGCTATGACATATTATGCTTTACATGTTTTTTGCTGGTAAGATTTCATTGAAGATTAGATAAACGATGTCATGGCAACAAAGACATTGGCATGACTAATCCATGAAATGATGTTTTTATCGTGATGACCCATAAGATTTAAAAAGTCAAGAGACCTATGTGGAATTTTGTCTTTTGTGCTTTTGCTATCAGTATAAGCACATTGACTACTTTGATCATATTGAGACTATTTTCATATATTTCATATTTAATATTGACATTATATTACTATATAGAATGAATTTTTAACTGTCAATTTGATGATATTATAGTAATTTTTCACCACCACTATTTGTAAGTACTTTTTATTTTGTTTCTTAATAATTAAATATAATATGTTTTTATATGTTTCCATTACAGGTTATTTTTTTATTTTGTAGTGATATTTGTGGTATTATTTTTAAAAAAATGTGCACATTTCCATATATATTTAATGCTTGCTTCTTTTACATTTTACTTATAAATTATCCTTATTTTCACTACAAAAAAAACATTTTATAATTTTATATAGTACCTTTTAAGACATTTTTTATGTCAGCACTATTTGCATTGTATGACAGGTTTTTATTTTGAAATGTAATATTACCAGGTTGATAATTTTTTGGTTTCTGTTCTCTGACAATTTTTACAAATATTTTTTAAAAATTTACAAACCAACATTATATTATAAATTACATTTTTAATTACATTATACATTTCAGCATGTACCACAATAAAAATTTACAAACCAACATTTTATTATAAATTACATTTTTAATTACATTATACATTTCAGCATGTACCACAATTTACAAACCAATAACATTTTCTAAATTACAATTTATAATTACATTAGACATTTCAGCACAACATGTAGGCATGTGATGGGGGGGGATTCAATGGTTTGCAGATCTGAAGGATCAGACAATGCATGGACTCATATGAGCAAACCAAGCTTTCAGTGTGTCATGCTGGAATGTGTGGGGGGAGGATGTGATAGTTTGCAGATCCGAACGATCAGCCAATACATGCACTAGTCTGAGCAAACTAACATTTTAGCACATAGTATGGCTTTTTTAGTATTTTTTTAGTATTGTTCTTGCTATGATGTATTATCCCAAAGACATATTACTCTAATCTTTATATCTTTAACGTAATGCCTTCACATGATTTGCAGACAAATTTTAGCAATTAACTTTGTCTGCAAATCATTAGATGTTATCTTAAAGATTGGAAGATTAGAGCAGTACATCTTTGGGGTAATATGTCATAGCAAGAAAAATACTAATGTAACTTATATTCTTGTACATTATTAAAAAATAAACCAATTTTTTTTTAATTTATTAAAAAAATTTGCATTTTACACTATATTTTTATTTTGAATACATGTCTTATATAAACAATGCTTAACTGTTAGATTTTGTTATCACAACAGATTAAAACTTTTTTACAGATTAAGAATTGTTAAACAGTTGTAAAAAATAATATTATACATAAGACAATAAAATGTATTTACAAATTCACTTTTCTTAAAAATATTGCATTACTTTTAACATCAGTGCTTTAGTGCTTATATACATATGATCATAATTTTGTAACACATGTTTAACTTTAAAAAAATACAAAATTTTCTACATTTCTTTAAAAGTAGAATTTTAGCTGAACCCACTTATTTGTCTACATATATATTTGACATATAGCAAAGCATCTTTCTCAATTGGCCTTTAAATCGTGGGGGGGGGGGATCATTTATTTTTTTTAAAAAACAAAACATTGAATCTTTAAATATAACAAAGATAAACTTTTCTGAATGTTTGCAATGTTATCTGTCCACTGTGTTTTACTCTCAACTACCTTTCATTTGTAATTTTTATCTACATCCAGTCTGTTTAATGTAAATCTAGTCTTTTTTGCTATTTGCATTATATCTGGAGGTTATTCTTTTTTTTTCTTTTTAACTATATTAAACGTAATGTATATTGATATAATGCTCAATTTATCTACTTATGCTTGTTATCTGTCATTATTGTATATTTTGAGTTTAGCTAGGCTTTTCTCATTCCCTATACTGTAGGATATATTCATGAAAATCTTTATAACTTTAGTATCTAGTAAATATTTTTTCTGGTCGAGCCAAACTTGACTTATATTTAAATGTTCAGATCTGTGGTAATATTAGCCAACTTCCTAACAAAATTTTTTTACCCAAAATTTCTATGTTTTATATGATTGACATTGGTATTAGTGATGTGGGATGATATTTATAAACTTTAGTGTCAGTTTCCCCTAAAATATCTCTAAAATATACTTTTTAAAATATATCTTCACTCCTTAATTATATATGGATCATCAATTTTACAAATAAATTTATGAAAATAGCTGATGAAATCACTGCCTTGTTATTTATAAATTATTTTTTTAGGTGCAACAGTTCATTATTGCTTTCAAAGTCAACATAAAATTCTTTTTTGAACTCCTGGTACTGTTAGTTTTACAATTTATTTTATTATTTCAGTACTAACAACTTCTTTCATGAACTCTTATCTTATATTTGCTAATATCACCTCTTCTCTAATTTCACACACATGTTCTTTCTCTACAATTACTTATTCTTCTTTTTTCTCAATCACTTTACTTAAATATGTCTCTACTGCCTTTTGATTTTATCTATATTAGTTGTTACTTCTCTTGCTTCATTCTTTATTTTTTATTTCCATCTTGTTGAATTTCTTTCATCTTTTCTTTTATTTGCATTTCATTTATCATTTTATTATACTTCCAATTTCTCACTCATCATCATTTGCATTTCTGTAGGCTTGCCTGTCTTTTTTTTGGAAAAAAAAAACCCATAGCTTTTCTATTTCACATCTAAACTTTTCTACTTCAAAATGAAAACTAACATTACTTATTTTTTCACTTGACTTTAACTTCTTTCTATATATAATTTCTTCTTAGAATATACCTATCTATGATTACATTTATTAATATCATTTTTTTAAATAACAAACTCTTACTACAAACTGACTTTATTTCTATACATATCTTTACTTGCAATTATTGACTATTTATTTTTTTTAATATCTAATTTTGCCAACCTACCCCAATTATGTTCTATCAATTGTTTCATAAAAAAATATATTGGGTTTATAGTAACATCAAACAATCTTAATTGAGTCCCACATTACTTATGATTTTATTAAATTTATGTGGAGTGCAAAAATATCCAGGAATGATGACGAGCAGTTCTTAACATAAATTACTTGTCCCTGATATTATCTCAGCTTAGAGTATGAGCCTCATACCTATTAAACAATTAATAGACCGATAACATTAAACAAATGTCATTGAAATTAGTTTTATAATAACAAAGATTATTATCATTAAATGAAAATAAAAGAAATTAATAAATATTTCATCTATGGATGTCTTGACTGAGTAATTTATCTATTGGCAGTCTTGGGAGTTAAATTGTTCTCACCATTTTAATTAATTTAATAATGCAAAATAGTCTTTTAAACGTGATTCTTATCATGTATGATATGTGTGTGACTAACTTTTTCTAAAAGAAAAAATAATCTTCCATTTATCTCCTCAAATGCCTATTCATATATGCAATTATTATAAAGATTTATGTGTGTCTCCAGTTCCATAAAACCTGATATTTATACAGAAGACAATCCAGGGCTAAAATATGGAAGAGACAGGAGAAGCTATTTCGGAGTTGGCCCATGGATAAATAACGAGATCATCAATTTCAGCCACTGAGACTCAGTTTAAAAGAATATGAGCTTGTCTAAAAATTGATAGATCAGAAACCCTTACAATTTGATAATATATAATGATAATATAAAAAAAATAACTATGATAGCTATTCCAGTACACTGCCATCCCAGAGTACTAGAAGTAATACAAAAAAAAAAAATCAACCGATAGAGATGTAGCTAACAATGGTGAAGTAAAAAATAATGTTCTAGAAAATAAAAGTAGTATTTCTATGGATTTCTTTTATGTTCGCGCACATAAAAAAATCAATACTTTTATAAAATAGCATGGTATACATAATCATGGAATTATCGTAATAAATCCAAATCTAATCTCACACATATACACAAAAAATTGCTTAAACTATTTAAAAGAAAAGTTAATTTTAAACTTTTTTACACATCTTATTTTAAAACGTTTTAATGTCTGCATTTAAACTTCAGATTTGCTTTCCCTTATAAAAGAAAAATACTTCGGTTTTAACTATTCAAAGAGAGGTGGGAGATGATTGTATGACTTTACAATAATAATCAACTAATTCAAAATTTTGACTTCATTAATAACTGTCAAAATTCTCCACAAAATAAAATGGAATTCCAATAATTATTTTACTTTTAAACATAATAAATACCCTAATAAAAAAGTGAAACTTTTATAAATGACATTAACATTATAAACTAGCATATGAATAAAATAATAAAAAAATAATAAATTTAAATCTAAAATTACTATTTAAAATGTGCTTATACTTATTGATAACAATTCTGACTACATCTGGCTTTTTAAAGATATACAAAAGTTGATATTAACATAATGTCCATCAATATACCACTTTTGCTTTCTGTGAGTTTATTGAAGGAGTAGCTAATTTTGTCCATTTTGTACTTGTTTCTTATTGCTAGTTAAGTGAGAGAGGCTTCATATAGATTGGCATTTCAGGATATCAACTTTCTACAAGTTTAAGAATTTAAGACAGGCTGCCAGTTGGAGTTAGCCTTAGAGCATAGAGTTTATTTTGGTAAAATATTTATGTCATCAAACATCAGAGAACACCACTATTTATCATTTGTCTTTTCATTTTATAACAACATGCCATTTCTTGATAAGTGTTTGCAAAGTATTAATAATTATGATTAATTATTTGAAAATGAGTGCAATCTGAATAGCAGAAGCAGCAGCTTCAATGTGATCTTGCAGAGTCCAAAGAAGTCTAATGACTGAATCATTTAATAGAATCTAATGAAAGAATCTATTAAAGAACCAATAGTTTTGGGAAGCTTTTGTATATATTATAGTTGATTGTTCTTTTATGCATCCTTTCTAGAATGTTCTAGATTAGCATCTTAAAAATAAGCCAGATATTTAATGGACATTCTTGTACATGTTTCAAAAACAAACCAGGTTTTAATTAATTAAAACATTTTTGCATTCTACATTAAATTAAATTGATTACATACCTTATCCAAGGCTTAAGTTTTAAATTTTTTTATTACAGCAAATTAAAATT
Source organism: Epiperipatus broadwayi (assembly GCA_028023455.1). Taxonomy (NCBI): domain Eukaryota; kingdom Metazoa; phylum Onychophora; class Udeonychophora; order Euonychophora; family Peripatidae; genus Epiperipatus; species Epiperipatus broadwayi. The sequence continues at coordinate 667,537 of JAQFVV010012697.1, forward strand.
TTTTGGAGATTAAGCATTGTACAATATTAAAATTAATCTTATATATAAGGTCAGAAAATTTATTTACAAAGTTCACTATTCTTAAAAAATATGACATTACTATTTATAAAATCACAAAAATATTTTATTACTTCATGTATATGTATGTATATACTTGTGATTACACTGTTATAATACACATTTAATTTTTAAAGCAAATTAAAAAAACCTATTTGTGTATATATGTATTAGACAATGCAGTACTTAAAAGTTTATAAAAATATATCTATAACCATCACTTAGAAGCACTTTCAACTATCTTTGTAGTTCTTATCAACTAATCTTTTTTTTAAATGTCAGCTTTGCCATAGTTCCATGATGTCAATTTTACCATAATTCTGTAATCTTAATGTTTGCTGCTTGCCTATTAATTAAATTTTACTTGCATTTATATATTAACATAATTTCTTCAATTTTTCTTTTATTATTATTTCTTTCAGTTTTCAATATTTTTAACTTACTATAACTAAAATCAAAACCATATATACATGCTTTATTATGGTCATAAAAGACAGAAACTGATAAATTATCAATATCTTTATAATTTTGTTTTGTATTTTGAACTCTTTTTAATAATAATAAGTGCTCTTTTGTTCTTTTTATCAATGTGCAACTCGATTCATCTATATATCCACTGCCACACCTACACATCCATTTGTAAATGATACAATTTTTATTTGTTAATAAGACTTATCATTTGAATTATTTATCAATTTATTCAATGTAGATGGTGCATAAAATGCAATATCAGATATACCTTGATAAATTTTCTTAATGAAACTTGCCTGTTGATTTGAAATATATGGTATTGATATACAAAATTTTTTATTAGAAGAATTAACATTATTAATAATATTATTTTTATATTTAGAATTAAAAATTTTTAACAGTATAATAAACACAATCATAATTATATTCAACGTTTGACAATTCATTATAATAAATTTCAATATTTTTGGTTTTATCCGATGCATATTTACAAAGGTTATCATTTCTAAATAAGAAGGACTTCAATCCTGCCATTTCATATGACATTTGTACTTTTGATTCATATGGAATATAACCTCTTTTTGCTATTGGTTTCAGAGTCATGTAGTAATCCAGTTTATTTTTCTTTCTAGTTATCTTGAGATCTAAAAAATAAACACTCATTGAATTTTCATCTGTTTTAATCCATTTTAAGCACTTTATATTATGTGATTCATTAAAAAAATCATTAATAGCATTTGATTTTCCACTAACAAAAACATCATAAACATATTGATTGTATAAAGTAATATTTTTCTGATAATATTTATTTTTCAAAATATTTTCTTCATATGTAAATATAACAAAATTTAATATTTGGGCAACTGTAGGAAGACCCATTAGCCAGCCATTACTCATTTTATAAAATTCATGCTTAAAAACCACATAAATTTTTTATCAATAAAGTTTAATGTTTCAAGAATACATTTTATTATTTTAACATTAACATTTTTTAACTTCAATGCATTATTAATTATTTCAAAAGAAGACAATCTATCACTTGATCCATACATATCACTGACATCGAAGGTACAACTTACATCACATTTATCAATAAAAACATGCTTTATTTTACCAACAAAATCAAATGATGAATGTATTGTATACATACCAAAAACAAGAATTTCCTGTAACATTTTTCAATTAATTTACATGTATCATAATAAAATGCAACCCCAAAATCAATCATTAATCATAATGGTTTTTTTATGCAATTTTATATTTGAATATATATTAGGACACATTGCAGCCAAGGGATAAATACTATAATAAGTAGAATTATTATTTACATTATTTTTGGCTTTTTTTTAAACGTGTAACACATAAACTTTCAATATTTATCTTATTAACCTTTATAAAATTAAGAATATTCATTTGAGTAATAACTTTATTTTCATAATCAGACTTTAGTAACAAACACATCCTTAAAGCTTTATCCTCTTTTATATACACAAGATTATTATCAAATGTAAATTTTTTAAACTTAGAACTCTGGACATTCACATTATTATTTATTGTATAATAAACACAATCATAATTATATCCAACATTTAACAATTCCTTATAATAAATATCAATATTTTTGGTTTTATCCCATGCATATTTACAAAATTATAAAAATAATGATAATTTATCAGCTTCTGACTTTTATGATTATAATAAAGCATGTATATATGGTTTTGATTTTAATTATAGTAACATAAAAATATTAGAGACTGAAAAAAATAATAATAAATGAAAAATTAAAGAAGCGATGTTAATATATAAATACAAGCAAAATTTAATTAACAGGCAAGCAGCAAACATTAAGATCATGGAATTATGGGAAATTTGGCAACATGGAATTATGGGAAAGCTGACATTTTAAATATATTAGTTGATAAAAACTATAAAGTTAATTGAAAGCACTTCTAAGTGATGGTTATAGATATATTTTTATAAACTTTTAAGTACTGTATTTTCTAATATTTATTTATAAATTTATGTACATTATTTTGAATATATATATATATATATATATATATATATATATATATATTAATATATATATATATATATATATATATATATATATATATATATAGACCAACTGTTGACTGCTTGTCAGCACAAAATGTATACGTTGGAGATCATATATTATTTTCACATATATGCAGCCATGTGTTTAGTTGCATATGATGGCATGCTTAGCTCTAGTGAACATGAAAGTGTAATATTTATAACACAAAGCTTAGTTTACAATTGGACAAAAACAAAAGACAATGGATTGAGATGAGTGCACTTAGATATGATATGTTTGAGATTAGATTTATCTTTATGGAAAGTTAACTAAAAGGGAACATACATTTGTTTTATTCTTTTAAGAGAAATAATAATTAATTAGGTATAAAATCTTGATATTACAGTGATGAAATACCTTAGGCTAATTGTATGATTTAACAAAATAAGCTTAGTGTGCTCATAGGAGAAATGAGTGTATTTATTCAGATATTGTCTCATTTCCAGATTAAAGATACCGTCACATCAATAATTTTTTCACGATTCATATCTAAATCTAATTAAATTAATTATTTAATAAAATATAGAATTAAAAATTATAAATAACTTAACTCAGGTAAAATTAAGATATCAATGGGATTTTGCTGTATTTTACTATACCTTATTAAATTTTATATTACAACTAGAAATGGAAGTTAAATCCATGCATATGGATTTAATAAATAAAAAAATTATTTAACAATATATTGTATGACCTTTTTTATTTCAGTAATATTTAAAGGATGATGAATTCAGTAATTACTAACAACTGTATTATAAATATAACAATTATTTTATTACACTTCTAATGTCAAATGTTCTCTCAAAATAATTACAAATGTTGTTATTTGTTCTCTTTAAATAACTTAACATTTGGATATGATTATATGTATAGCCAATAAAGTTATGCAAGTACAAAACTCTTTATTGGAGAGGATTGTACACTATTTAATCAATGTCTATATTTAATTGCAGGGAGAAGATAGGAATGTTTTATGACATCATTATTTTTTTTACAGTAACAATTAGTCTATAGGTCAACTTGAATTCTAAGATTGGTTTAATTCCTTAAAATTTAAATGACAAGCAAATTGATTAACTAGTTGTTAAATCAATGGTATACAATTATATAACATCATAAAACCTGACCAAAATATTTCTTAGTAACATGTCTGACTACATTGTCTACATAATATTATATGTTACAGTCTTCTTATTTAGTGTGGAGCAAATGTCAACTTAAAATGTAGTTTAAAGTATTAATTCAATGAGAATGGTTTGATGTATAATAGAACAATCACAAATTATATGGGATCATAACAATGCACCATGAAGAGCTCAGTGAAGATATAGAATATTCAGACACTAGATCTCAAATAGAAACTCAAAAACCCAGCACTTATTTCATATTGTAACGAGCACAGATGTTCGTTACATTGTTTTTTTATATATTTATTAAACATGAAAGTAAATTAAAAAGTTCGCATTTAAAAATTTTCTTTAAGAATTAAAAATTGAAACTAAATATCATCTTAAACTCATATATAGTAAATCGCACAGAAAAAAAAAATTATTAAAATAAAACTGTATTAAAAATAGAAAAGGTATTTTAAAAACAAAACTTAAAAAGATTTAGAGATAAAAATATATCTTTAATCTTCGAAAACAGGTTAATTAATCAGAAATGGAAATGATAAATTTAATTAGTCAAATGTAAACCAGCCTTGGGCATTTAAATGTAAAAACATCGGTCAGATAGGAAAACAATAGAAACAAATAGCCAATGAAAGAAATCCATTGGGAAATCGGACCTCAGCGAAAGGACCATCACATCGATGATATAATGCCAAGTCAATCCTTCGAATACGTATAAAAGGAAAATTTGGAAATTATTAATTAGTTAATGATTATTACGATGTGACTATATGTATTAGTACGGAGTTGGAGGTGAAGGTATTGAAAGAGGCGCTCTCAATTCCTTCAGCTGTTAAAGAAAAGGGAGTGAAACATCGTTTTCTACATTGAGGACCAATTAAATTAAAAAACCTCCGAATAAATAAATAAAACAACGGCTAAATGTATACCAATATCTTCAGGATGGCGTGGGAATTCCCATTCAAACTTACTAACGACAGATAAAGATGAACTGTTTAAAACCGTAAGAACTTTACAATTAATGAACATTAAATTAAAAACTTTTCGTATTTAAAATAATTGCATTAGTTTCCTATCTGACTAAAGTAGTTAAAATGTTATTTGATGTATTTTTTATTTATTTGTTTAAAATCATTTCCATTTATTTAACTTTGTTCTTTAAGTTTATTTATGATTTCTGTTTTCCGATAAATTAAAATATATCAATGTTAAACTTAAGTCGGGCGTGAATGGTTGTATAGATTTGTAAAGTTATATTAGGGGAGGGTAATCTTAGGTTATTTGTGTCGTTGTTAGATTGGGTCAATGGATTGGATATATTGATGTAGTTAGTAGATGTAGTCAGAGATTCGCTACTGGCAGAATCGCTTCATACGCCGCACTCTCCCGTTTTGCCTATGGAAGGAATTATAAGACGCAGAGCGCAGTTCCTTTCTATGGAGTTTTTTTTATTGTTCTTCTCGTTAGATAGATGTCATATTCCTATCTGATGAGGGTCAATGCCCTCTCTTAATCTTTTTGGTGCGGTCATATTCTGTATTACATTGAATTCATCGATGTATCAGATGAATTGATGCCAGTTTGACTGCGAATTTTAGCCTAAGGTTAAATAGGGATAGAATATTTTATTTTCAAATGCAAATCTATGTAGTCTATTCCTGATCGACCCTAAATAAAAATGCATTAAATTTAAGTTGTTTATGGACGCTTGCATGGATTGGTTATCGGTTAAGTATGTTTTGGGTTTTCATATTTGATCAAAATATATAGATATTCGATAAATAATGATACCTTACGGTGAGTATCTAAAATGTATTTATTCGGATGTCTTTTAAATCATTGGTGACAATGCAAGTATCTTATAGTGAATACTACTGGGTTACTTATAAATTTCCCTTTGCAATTGCCAGTATCAATGATTTTATCTTTTGATCGTTTATGTTTACTTTGAAATGTTTTTAACCATGTAATCTATGTAACCGATCTATAGCAACATATTAAAACAAGCTTTTATAATCCCATCTGTGCGAACTTAATTAAAATGTAAACTTATAATATAATAGAAATTAAAATGTAAATTAAAATCTAAGGTAAAGTTAAAAATAATGTTAAATGTTAAAATGTAAAACTAATACTAAAATAGTTTTAAATCTTATATATATGTGCATAAATAAATGTTTGTATGTTAATTACTGGAAGTGGCTTATTTTATTCTTTTTTATATATACTTTTAGATTATATTATTAAATCTCTGCTATTCCACTGAGCTAGTGACATGGGCTAACGACCGGAACCAAAATATAAAAAAAAAAAAAAATTTTTTTTTGACTTACGTATCTGCCTACTTTATAATTTTTTCTAGGTTCAAATGCCTAGATGGCGCCCTGTAGTGCAGTTTACGTTAAGTCACTTTCTCCGGATCGTTACAATATGTAATATTTAAGTAGAAACTCTGAAGTTTTAGGACATGAAAGTGTATTTTTCTCCAGCTATCTAACTTAAATAGCTCTATGGAACTGAACCAAATTCAGATCTACCATATATTAATAGCCCCAGCATAGCCAAAACTTTAAAGGTAAAATTATAATAATAAAAAAGTAAGTCATCTATAACATGACATTACTTTTATAAGCTTGTATTTACAAAAATGTAATAGAAAGAGTGTACCAATAGCTCAAGCAAGCTTTTTATTGATAAGTATGGTAAGATAATGTATTTAAAATCTCTATCCAGAACACTCATATCTTCAGACCAATTGGTTTCAAACTTATGACTCATCTCAGTTAAGAACTAGAATATTCAGCCACTATATGTAAAATATCAACTCAAAAACCCAGCACTTATTTCATATGTAATATTTAAGTAAAAATTCTGAAGTATTGGGATATAAAAATGTCTTTTACTCTAGCTGTTTAACTTAAATACTTATATAGGATTGAACCAAATTCAGTTCTACATTATATTAATAAGCTCAGCATAGCATAAAGGTTTTTATATAGTATATATATATATATATATATATATATATATATATATATATATATATATATATATATATATATATATATATAATATTTAATGTTTTCACGGTTGTATGATGTAGATAAATTATAACTTTTTGGGATCTACCATGTATTATTTTTCATTAAACACCGATATTTCGATAGACTAGCAACCGCCATTATCAAGGTTAACTTTTGAAAGAACAATCTCATTAGATCTCAAAGAATAACATGACTCAGTGCATGATGAGAAGTGAGATTCAACTTGAAGTAGTTCAGCATTCACAATATGAGGCTTATCAAAATGTTTATTTCTTTCAGTTTTTTCACCTATTAATTTCAAGTTAATATTAGATAAAATGAGAGGTTTCCACATAGCTGGAATACATTGTGCTTTGTCAGCCCTATTTAAACCAGTAGGTCTCTTTAATATTTCAATTGACTCTATCATGGTTCTTAAATCATATCATTCCAAATTTGCAAGTATTTTTGTATTGTCAAAATCAGGTTTGTGACCAATTTCTAAAAAATGGGAAGTAAAAACCGATGTACTAATTTTTGATTAAAAGCATTTTTATGTTCCTTAATTCTGACATTTATCCGTCTATTAGAATGACCCACATAGCTTCTTGAGCACTGCAAATATGAAATTTTTGCAGTGCTCAAAAATCTAATATCCCCATTAAATAATTAAATGTGTGGTTTATATATGTAATAAGATATGATATTTTACGGTAATATCTCCATACTAAAAGTCAATCTCAAAGAAATGGTTAGACCTGATTTGAATAATTTGCATCTGTTGGTTTTAAATAAATAAATAAATTGAACATAGTTATTAGAACTATCTATCTAGAGCTTTGAAAATGAAGGCCTTGTTCCTTTGAAAGTGCTAAGTACAGAAATAAATAGAATAATATAAATAAGGATATTGACTTTTAGTTTGGAGATATTACCGTAAAATATCTTATCTTATTAAATATTCCAATTGAAGAAGCATTAAGTATAATAGCTCAGTACAATGATTTACCTGATTTTATTATTCCATTATCAAAGCATTGTCTTGAAATAATTCTCAAATGTTTAAACAAATTAAAGGACTTTCTATGGGATCCCCACTGTCACCTATCATTGCTGATCTTTTCATGGACAAATTAGAAAGTCAAATATTATGTGGAACTACTAAAAAACCTTCTATTTGGCTTAGTTATGTGGATGATACATTTGTCATATGGTCTCATGGCATTGATTTTTAAAATTATTTTATTGTTTTTATAAATAATTGGCATCCAAGTATTAAATGTACTATGGAAGTGGAATATAACAGGTTGCTTTCTTTTCTAGATGTTTTGATTGCAAGAAAATGTGATGAAACATTATCAATATCAGTTTACAGAAAATCCACCCATACAAACAGATATCTTAATTTTAATTCTCATCATCATCCTGCACAATTTTTTTCTGTAGCAAAAAATCTTTTCACTAGCTTATAATTCATCTGATAATGAATATCTTTCTCTAGAAATAGAACTTACAAAAAGTATTCTGCTTTCTAATAATTATAATAAAAACATCATGCATAAGGTTTTACATAACATTAATACTAAAAAGAAAAAAGAGGATAGAATTGACAATTCCTCTTTTAATAGAGTAATTTTACCTTACATTAAAGGAGTTACTGATAAAATCAGTAGAAGATTATCTTGTTTTAATATAAAGACTACTTTTTCTACTGTCAAAAAAATTGGTGATTTTTTTTTATATAAACCTAAAGGTAGAATATTTTTGGAACACCAAGGAGTTTATGAACTTCCATGTTTGCAGTGCTCAAGAATCTATGTGGGTCATTCTAATAGATGGATAAATGTCAGAATTAAGGAACATAGAAATGCTTTTAATCAAAAAATTATCACATCAGCTTTTACTTCCCATTTATTAAAAATTGGTCACAAACCTGATTTTGACAATACAAAAATACTTGCAAATTTGGAACAATATGATTTAAGAACCATGATAGAGTCAATTGAAATATTAAAGAGACCTACTGGTTTAAATAGGGCTGATGAAACACAACATATTCCAGCTATGTGGAAACCTCTCATTTTATCTAATATTAACTTGAAATTAATAGGTGAAAAAAGTGAGGAAAATAAACATTTTGATAAGCCTTATATTGTGAATGCTGAACTACTTCAAGTTGAATCTCACTTCTCATCATGCACTGAGTCACATTATTCTTTGAGATCTAACAAGATTTTTCTTTCAAAAGTAACCTTGATAATGGTGGTTGCTAGTCCATCAAAATATCGGTATTTAATGGAAATTAATACACGGTACAGCCCAAAAAGTTATTATATATATATATATATTGTAACAGTTTGAATGAATATCCATAGTAGGAATAGATTATAAAATATATATTATAGCTCAAAAATTTAAAATTTTAAATTGAGCTAATAGTAATGCTTTAAATCTTGTTATAACAGGAATAAATGACTTAATACATAATAATAACTGTTGAAATTAAGATAGCGATACGATGCATAGGACATGAAGGAATGACTATAGTAAAGACTCAATAGTATAAAATATATTTAATAATCCACATGGAAACAGTGTGAAAAAATATGTAAGATTAAGTCCAATACCTTCAAAAATAATATCCAGGTTATGTATTCAGCTCTTATAGATCATTTAAAATACAGAAATATCAAACATTGTCCATGGAAAATACATACAAGACACAGGGCTACATTAACTGTACTCACATAAATTACTAAGATTAAATATAGGCTTTTTTTTATCAACTTAGCATATCCTACATATAAAACATTCAAGTGTTTCATTATCTATTTCTTTATCACTATTGATTAAAACTCCAAAATTGATCTAACAATCCACATCGCAAAATAACTAGTATTATTCTTAATAACAAACAAAGTTAACATGTGATTATCAATTCAGAACTACTATAAGAAAAAGGTTTTATTCACTTAGCAAGAAAAATAAAAATGACTTTGATTTTAAAACATTAAAATCAATATTCCAATATTTAAAAAAATAGTGTATAGTTAATTCAATAAAGAATCATGAAAAATTATGAGCATCAATATATTATATTAAACTTTGTAATGTAAGAAGGAAAAAAAATGTATGCATATGTCTTTTTAAAATCATAGCTTATATCTCAGAATAATAATAAAAATGTGCATGTGTCATTAACACGCACATACTCATGTTCACACATACATATGATAAAAGCAACATTTCAAAAATATTCCAAGAAACTCTAAAAAAATAATAATAAATAGAATGTACATCATATGATAATTAAACAATTTAAATTACCTAATAACTTTAGATTTATAAATCACTGTTTATATATTTCTGGTCCAATTCAGTATAAAAACACATTAATCAAAAATATCAGTCATCCAATACAACGACTATTATACTTTAAAATGTTTGCAAAACTTAAATATTAAATTTTTTTTTAATATTGATGTTGTTGGAATAATAATAAAAAAAATATGTTAAAAATATAACCTTTTCTATCCATACAATAAATTTTATTATAAAGTTAATATAATTAACATAATAATTAAAACTAAATTTATGTAATTCCAATTCATGTCAGTCCTACAATAAAGTTCAACTAAAAGTCTTTCATTACATAATAATGCTCCAAAAGGGAAACTCTACGGTTGCTACACAATGAATACTGTCTGAAAGTTTTTCTAGCACAGCACTCTCTCTTTTTTTTAGCACCAAATACCAATAGGAAAAAAAATAATAACTCCAATAGTCGACTCTTAGAATTGCAGAAAATCTTAAAAAAAACTACTGTTCATCCTGTTCTTGAAAGTCTTTAAATAGTCTTTTATCTGTTGCTTTCACAGAATAACAATTATTAATGTGATGTCACTTTACAAAATATTTCCTATAGATAAGTTCCATTGTTTTCGTTCATGTGAATTCCATCATTTTACAGATGCTTCAGCAAAAAATAGGCATCCCCCCCCCCATTTTTCTCTTAAAAATATTATTATCTTATAATGCAAATATGTAGTAATAAATAACTTCATATTTAAATATTCCACAGGTTATTTATTTAGTCATGATAATATTTATTTCTATTACCCATTTATTTTCCCTTTTTGATGTATAATTAAGAGAGTAAGTTTTTATTATATCAAAACATTCATGTATTTTGACAATAACTTGATAAGTAATTTATATCCATAATCACTTTTTTTTTCCATCATTTTTCCAAAAAGTTTACATAACTTTTAAATAAATATTTTTTAAAGCTGCTACAATTTTCTTTCAAAATATACAGTTAATAGTATAAATAAAAAAGTAATTTATATTTTTATATTATAATTTCATCTTGAATACTTTCATAACTTTAAAGAAACAATCAGTTTCAATCTTTTTCAGGTAATTTTATTATCGGAATAATATCTTTAAAAGTTCTTAAAATTTTATACACAATCATGTTAATTCTCTGAGTGATATTTCCAAATAATAATCTCTTTAAAATCCAAAGTATTTTATACAAATAAATATAACAGTTTATAAATAAGAGAAAAATTATACTTTCATCTGTCATCATAATCATAATGATAAAGATAAACTATTTGTTTTGTAACATGATCTCAAATATGGATAGAAAATATTTAATGGGAAGATTATATACACAGTAGGAAAAAATGAGTTGAAATTCCAGGATAGGATATAACATATCATACAGAAGAACTATTGAATAGTTGAATTGGGATTATACTTTGTGATACTGATATAGTTTATAAGAAAGAGATGGGAAGATTTTCTGCAAAGACATGATTGTAGTACATATTGTAAGTGCTTGCTGAATAAGACAGAGTAAAATCGGTGTAAGGTCATTAGGAAAATGATTACCTGCCAAAATATGACACCACTTAAATAAAGGAAATATCAATTCTTCTATTATGATATAATAGTTTTGATAAAATAATTTTCTTATCTATGAAATTTTAGGGTAAATAAGAATATAGTAGGCATCAAAAGTGGACTAAATATTTTAATAATTTTATATTTTTTTCTAAAAAATACTTTATATTTGAATAAAATCTGAACAAATTATTATATGAACAATGATATCTGAGATCAAAATGTATGTGATACATAGAGAATGAATGTATAAAATGGATTACATTATAGAAAAAAAAATTCTTCATTTCACTATTCATTTTGAATACATTATAAATATTGTTTTTATTTGTTTGTTTTTTTGTTGCAACATTACTACAGCAGCAATAATGGTTGTTAATAAGATTATAGTACAATATTTGAATTCAAATTTTGAATATGAAGTATAAATTAAATATGATAATTTTATTAAGATATCTGGAGTTACAAAATCTAAAGTAAACAGAGAAAAATAATTAAAAAGATAACCATCAGATAACTCATGAATTGTAAAACTATATAATATTAGTATGAAAGCATACATGATGTTAAGAAGAACAAAGTTATGATTTAAAAAAAAAAACTACCTAAGAACATGGAAAGGGGTAAATTTATATAATAATTATTGTCTTTCTGTGATTAATATCCATAATGTTGTAAATTTATAAACAGCTCAATGGTTATTTTGTTAGTGAAATATTTAACCTAATGTGTATAGCTGTTTTGTTCATTATTAATGGTTGTAAATGAATTAATATTTTGATTTAAATTTTGTATTAGTAATTTCATTGCATATGAGAGTCATTTACATCGCAAGGTCATATTATTAAAGAGCATTATCCACATAGAATTATTGATTACATGCTTCATTTGAAGAGTTATATTTAAGAATTGATATTTGACACATTAATTATCAATGGCTTTGAAATTATAACTATATTAATGGGAGTTTGTAATACTTCATATTTTTATTAGTTATAAAAGAATCTTGAAGATTTATTTGAAATGTTTCATTAAGTATTACAAAATGGAGAACATATAGTAGAAACTAATAGTATGTTTTAAGAGTCACATTCAGATTTTGTAATCTAATTTTGAAATGTATCTTATATCATAAAATTAGAAGAATTATATTATTTCAGAATACAAATTATTGACCAAATATATTTTAATGTTTGTAATTTTGAAGGATCTAATTACAATAGGTAAGAACCAAGTAACTAAGAAAAGTATTTAATTGAGTTAGATTTTGTAGACAATAATTATATAATAAAACTTTTGATTATAATAAAAATGGGTATTCTATAATGATTGTTATTATTTTAAGTATAATAATAAACCTTATAAAAGTCAATTAAGTTATTCAAGTGAATGTAATGAATAGATAGGAATTGTTAATTTTCATGTCCTATTATTGCAGTAGGAGTAATTTTCAAATAATAGATTAATCAGGGTTTGTAATAGTAAGTGTGATTTTATTTAGATGGTTAGATCGCAGTAAAATCCCTCTTGGGATTCAATTATTTAATTATCAATTTAATTGTTATATTGGATTTTGGAATAGAATATTTATGATCCCTAAGATAATCACAAGATAGCATTAATTCTTTTAATTTAATGTAATTTTTGTTAATGTTATTATTTTGAGATTCTAAAAGTATAGAAGAGTAATTAAAGCATAATTTAAATAAAATATTATTTTAGTCATTGTTTGTTGTGGGGATTTTCCTAATTATTATAATAAGATAGAAACAGGATAATTTTCACAATAGCAATGCCGTTGTGGAGTGTATTTTATATACTTCTCATTGTTAAAACCTCTATGTTGTAATTGTCCCTAAAGTCTATCTTTTTTGATTTATCACACGTTTCAAGCCCATAAAGTGTCTTATATATATAGTTTATTGTCATAATGTTTGATTGTGACAATAATATATAAAGTGTCTTATATATATAGTTTATTGTCATAATGTTTGATTGTTTATTAGTGAGCTAGTATAGTAGACAATAAAAAGAGACGGTTTGGGTAGAGGTGTTGAAGAACTGGAATAGAAAAAAATAGTCCTCAGTATGTATATTAAATACCATATCTTCAAACTTTAATAGACAGGATTCAATATACTATACTATCCAATTTTTCAGCCTTCCATACCATTAAAAATTTGATGAGAAAACCAAATCCCTTGATGATGCCAATATTCTTATCATTCTTTTGTTGACCTTAAGTCATTGTGTCCATCATATAGGTCCTTTCCCATCTAAATACACAAAAGCGGAGTCGGTAGTAGGCAGGCTGATTCCATAATATTTAAATACATGTATACTTTATATTCCTGGTGTTTAGATATAATTATAGGGAACTTAAACCAAATTCATTTTTAAGTAGAGAAAGATAACCTGTTATGGTGTTGACGTTGGGGGCGGGGAATAAAACTTAAAGCTAGCTCTTGCTAAAACGTAATACATTATCATTTTATCTACATTTAAAAAAATATGCACACATACACACAATTTTTTTAAGTAATCAGCTTAATTACACTTCTCATACTTAATTTTTTGTTCTCATTCCCCTGTTTGTCCATTCAATTAACTGTTTAATGCCTAATTTTTTCAAGTGATTGCAATTGTTTTTTTTTTGTTTTCTCATTTTCTTTTCTACTTAAGTCTCGCTCTTGTCTGAAATGGAAAAAAAAGTTCTCTCTTTTATTAAACTTCAAGTTTTTATATATTTATTTTGTCTCCATACTTTTTCTTGAAAGAAAAGCCAATTAAACGTTGAATAATAATAATAATAATAATAATAATAATAATAATAATAATAATAATAATGATGATGATGATGATGATGATGATAATAATAATAATAATAATAATAATAATAATAATAATAATAATAATAATAATATATGCACACTTAATTTATTGAAGATGGTGTTAAAGAATAGCATTTTGTTCTCTGTCAATATAATTATGCAGGCTATTATAAGAAAAAAAAATACTATTTATTTTTCCAGAAATTTATTTATTTTTCATTTATAAATTGTTTATTTAAAATGCTATTCAATGTTAAGTGTCCGTTATAAAGTAAAAAAAAAAATAATTCAATACATGTAGGACAGATATTTATTAGATGTAAATGTTTAATTAAATTATAAACAATGAGGATTGCCAATTTCTCTACAAGCTTTATGATAAATGCTTAGCCAGATCCAGCACTTAAAATATCTTTTCTCAGCAACCCCTCCCCCCCCAAAAAAAAAAAAAACCCTGACCATGGTTTTGTGCTTTGACACTCCTCAGAGAGCTGTCAGCGTAAGTTCAGACACTAGATCTAAAAATACCAATCCAAAGCCAAGCACCTATCTAAAAGTTATCTATTGAGTAGAAAACCCAGCTATCCAACTCAAATAGCTATATGGGGCTGATAGATCTTCAGCCATACCATTATTAATAGTCTCAGCAATATAAAATTGCATAAGACTTATAAAGGAGACTATAAATAGTCAAAATAAGAGATAGGGTCATGTGATATATGACTCTTATTTTGACGATTTATAGTCTTTGCCATAAGTCTTATGCAATTTTATATTGCTGAGACTATTAATATATGGTATGGCTGAAGATCTATCAGCCCCATATAGCTATTTGAGTTGGATAACTGGGTTTGAAGACATATAGATGTCTGAAAATTTCAGATTTTCCACCAATAGATAACTTTTAGTTAAATGCTTGGCTTTGGGTTGGTATTTTTAGATTGTGTCTGAGCCTACCCTGACACCCCTCTGAGAAGTGCCAAAGCATGAAACCATGGGCAAACGTTTGGGCAGGGGTTTCTGACAGAGATATTTTAAGTGCTGGCTCTGGCTAAGCATTTATCATAAAGCTTGTAGAGGAATTGGCAATCCTCATTGTTTATAACTTACAAGCATAAGAGATAAGGTCATGTAATCTATGACTCTTATTTTGACTATTTAATTAAGTTAATTTTGTTATTTTTCTTTTTCGTTTGAGAACATAATTTTTACATTCCAAATTATTATTAGTTATTGTTTAATGATTGAATAATTACTACATTGGCTAATACCAAGATGCTTTCAACAAACGAAATCTTTTTTAAAAAAATAATGTCTATTTGAAAAATTTCAAATTCTATAAGAACTTAATCTCAAGGACTTAAACTTAACACTCTGATAACGAATAAGCAACTACATCAAATGGATTAACAATTTATTATGTTAAACAACTATGTAATATAAAATCTCAGAAAAAGAGTCAGCATTTTAAAGGACACAAAAAATGTATGGAAATGTTAATTAAAAAGAAACAAAAAGACCTATTGGTCAATGATACATAGTCCACTGATATTTCTTTTTTTTTTAAAGCATGATTTAGATTTAAGTATATCTGCTTAGTATGTAGTGTACATCACATTCTCTTTACTGTAGTGTATATATATATATATGATAAACAAAAATGCAAGTTAAAAAACTTGCTAACGCTTGTATTTATGTCCACAGATGGCGTCCTACCAAGACTGCCAATCAAGCGTGTTTTGTTTACATAAACGTCAGAGTAGTTAGCATTCACTATCTCTAACTATAATTCCACTTTCAGATCATGATTTCAAGCTATTTGCTATCGTCAGTGAAAGACAGGAATAAAGAAACTAGATCTGAATACAAACTCTGAGCGTTTATGAAACAATTTCTATTCAGCTTGCAAGCGTGAATTTTTTAGACACGTAATGTCTTCAAACTCAGCATAGCAAACCAGATAGCTACATGGGTCTGATCTCAGTTCAGCATCACCACATAGTAGAAGCATCTGCAATCTATATCATTGCAAGAAAGACCTCAAAGGTACATTTATGATAAACAAAAATGCAAGTTAAAAAACTTGCTAACGCTTGTATTTATGTCCACAGATGGCGTCCTACCAAGACTGCCAATCAAGCGTGTTTTGTTTACATAAATGTCAGAGTAGTTAGCATTCACTATCTCTAACTATAATTCCACTTTCAGATCATGATTTCAAGCTATTTGCTATCGTCAGTGAAAGACAGGAATAAAGAAACTAGATCTGAATACAAACTCTGAGCGTTTATGAAACAATTTCTATTCAGCTTGCAAGCGTGAATTTTTTAGACACGTAATGTCTTCAAACTCAGCATAGCAAACCAGATAGCTACATGGGTCTGATCTCAGTTCAGCATCACCACATAGTAGAAGCCTCTGCAATCTATATCATTGCAAGAAAGACCTCAAAGGTACATTTATGATAAACAAAAATGCAAGTTAAAAAACTTGCTAACGCTTGTATTTATGTCCACAGATGGCGTCCTACCAAGACTGCCAATCAAGCGTGTTTTGTTTACAAAAACGTCAGAGTAGTTAGCATTCACTATCTCTAACTATAATTCCACTTTCAGATCATGATTTCAGATCATGGAATTATAGTTAGAGATAGTGAATGCTAACTACTCTGACGTTTATGTAAACAAAACACGCTTGATTGGCAGTCTTGGTAGGACGCCATATGTGGACATAAATACAAGCGTTAGCAAGTTTTTTAACTTGCATTTTTGTTTATCATAAATGTACCTTTGAGGTCTTTCTTGCAATGATATAGATTGCAGAGGCTTCTACTATGTGGTGATGCTGAACTGAGATCAGACCCATGTAGCTATCTGGTTTGCTATGCTGAGTTTGAAGACATTACGTGTCTAAAAAATTCACGCTTGCAAGCTGAATAGAAATTGTTTCATAAACGCTCAGAGTTTGTATTCAGATCTAGTTTCTTTATTCCTGTCTTTCACTGACGATAGCAAATAGCTTTAAATCATGATCTGAAAGTGGAATTATAGTTAGAGATAGTGAATGCTAACTACTCTGACGTTTATATAAACAAAACACGCTTGATTGGCAGTCTTGGTAGGATGCCATCTGTGGACATAAATACAAGCGTTAGCAAGTTTTTTAACTTGCATTTTTGTTTATCATAAATGTACCTTTGAGGTCTTTCTTGCAATGATATAGATTGCAGAGGCTTCTACTATGTGGTGATGCTGAACTGAGATCAGACCCATGTAGCTATCTGGTTTGCTATGCTGAGTTTGAAGACATTACGTGTCTAAAAGCTGAATAGAAATTGTTTCATAAACGCTCAGAGTTTGTATTCAGATCTAGTTTCTTTATTCCTGTCTTTCACTGACGATAGCAAATAGCTTGAAATCATGATCTGAAAGTGGAATTATAGTTAGAGATAGTGAATGCTAACTACTCTGACGTTTATGTAAACAAAACACGCTTGATTGGCAGTCTTGGTAGGACGCCATCTGTGGACATAAATACAAGCGTTAGCAAGTTTTTTAACTTGCATTTTTGTTTATCATAAATGTACCTTTGAGGTCTTTCTTGCAATGATATAGATTGCAGAGGCTTCTACTATGTGGTGATGCTGAACTGAGATCAGACCCATGTAGCTATCTGGTTTGCTATGCTGAGTTTGAAGACATTACGTGTCTAAAAAATTCACGCTTGCAAGCTGAATAGAAATTGTTTCATAAACGCTCAGAGTTTGTATTCAGATCTAGTTTCTTTATTCCTGTCTTTCACTGACGATAGCAAATAGCTTTAAATCATGATCTGAAAGTGGAATTATAGAGATAGTGAATGCTAACTACTCTGACGTTTATGTAAACAAAACACGCTTGATTGGCAGTCTTGGTAGGACGCCATCTGTGGACATAAATACAAGCGTTAGCAAGTTTTTTAACTTGCATTTTTGTTTATCATAAATGTACCTTTGAGGTCTTTCTTGCAATGATATAGATTGCAGAGGCTTCTACTATGTGGTGATGCTGAACTGAGATCAGACCCATGTAGCTATCTGGTTTGCTATGCTGAGTTTGAAGACATTACGTGTCTAAAAAATTCACGCTTGCAAGCTGAATAGAAATTGTTTCATAAACGCTCAGAGTTTGTATTCAGATCTAGTTTCTTTATTCCTGTCTTTCACTGACGATAGCAAATAGCTTGAAATCATGATCTGAAAGTGGAATTATAGTTAGAGATAGTGAATGCTAACTACTCTGACGTTTATGTAAACAAAACACGCTTGATTGGCAGTCTTGGTAGGACGCCATCTGTGGACATAAATACAAGCGTTAGCAAGTTTTTTAACTTGCATTTTTGTTTATCATAAATGTACCTTTGAGGTCTTTCTTGCAATGATATAGATTGCAGAGGCTTCTACTATGTGGTGATGCTGAACTGAGATCAGACCCATGTAGCTATCTGGTTTGCTATGCTGAGTTTGAAGACATTACGTGTCTAAAAAATTCACGCTTGCAAGCTGAATAGAAATTGTTTCATAAACGCTCAGAGTTTGTATTCAGATCTAGTTTCTTTATTCCTGTCTTTCACTGACGATAGCAAATAGCTTGAAATCATGATCTGAAAGTGGAATTATAGTTAGAGATAGTGAATACTAACTACTCTGGACGTTTATGTAAACAAAACACGCTTGATTGGCAGTCTTGGTAGGACGCCATCTGTGGACATAAATACAAGCGTTAGCAAGTTTTTTAACTTGCATTTTTGTTTATCATAAATGTACCTTTGAGGTCTTTTTTGCAATGATATAGATTGCAGAGGCTTCTACTATGTGGTGATGCTGAACTGAGATCAGACCCATGTAGCTATCTGGTTTGCTATGCTGAGTTTGAAGACATTACGTGTCTAAAAAATTCACGCTTGCAAGCTGAATAGAAATTGTTTCATAAACGCTCAGAGTTTGTATTCAGATCTAGTTTCTTTATTCCTGTCTTTCACTGACGATAGCAAATAGCTTGAAATCATGATCTGAAAGTGGAATTATAGTTAGAGATAGTGAATGCTAACTACTCTGACGTTTATGTAAACAAAACACGCTTGATTGGCAGTCTTGGTAGGACGCCATCTGTGGACATATATATATATAGTTTCTGAAATTTGTAATTTAGTCACTCAAATATACTAAAAAAATTTCAATAAAATAATTGTGTAAATTAATAAAGTAGCAACTCCATAAAAATCAATGTAAAAGAAAAATAACAAAAAAAAATGTTTACTCTGTTTCGATGATCTTTTCTTTTTTCCCACTTGGTGAAAATTTTGGGAAATATTCAACTTCATCTGAAATATTTACTTTCTTCATTCAGTTTTACAAATGAATAATATTCTAAAAAATTACATTTGATTTTTAAAATATTTTAAAAATAAATTTGCATATCAAACAATGTATCATACACATCATCAAACAAGTTAATGTAAACACTCTTTCAAAAAATGAAGAAAATAGTTTTTACATTTTTTTAAGTGAATAAAAAAAAATATGATAGATGTTTATGTTGTTTTAAAATAAATTTATTAAACATAGTAACATAGTAATATACAGTTAAACTTTATAAAAATTTACATAGCGTTCATAATGAAACTTGAAAAAGTCAATGGAGAAAAAAGGGTATCTTAATAAGATTAAGAGGAAAATAAAACTTAAACTCAAGTATCATCATGCAGAATCACAGGTGAAAGCAGAGAGTCTCGCTGCTCGACTTGGTCAAGAAGCTTAATAAAGACACTTAGAGCCGAGTCCTGAGAATGACCAAAGATGAGCCTGCAACGCATCAACCATAAAGAAAATGTTATAAAGATAGATAATCTTATTGCTGCAAACGATCCCTTCTTAAGAGTATTAGAAACAGAAAGAGCATCCCTAAGATTCAGAGAGACATTCGCAATAATAAAGTCCTAATCGACTTAAGAGCAGGACAAATATAGAAAATATGGAGTATTGTCTCATCATATAATCTATGTTGTGCTTTAAAATCTGATATTTTCTTTGTAGTAATTACAATATTGAAAATGTTTTGCAACCATGTCAATTCTGACAGGTACTGATTTAATAAACTTTTTTTTCATTATATTATAGTCAAGTTTATTAACTTATATTTCTAAAAATAAAAGATAAAGAAACAAATTGAAAGGTAAAATTTTTATTATTTTAAACAATGACCAACGTATTACTGAGTAATATTTTTTTTTTTTTATAAACAATCAAAAAATCATGTTTCTTTTATACTAAAATCTTGACATGAACAATTGACCAAACGGAAGTAAACACCAATAAAACAACTCTTTCTGTGCCAACTCTATTGGTATTCTTTATGTTTTAGCTGTGTTCATCAATTTCTCATAATTCAAGTGATTACATGTGAGGTAAGTAAGTCACCTATTATGCACATTGATCGCTTGATAAATTATAGCCAGTTAAACTAGTTACTGAAAAAAAAAAGACTATTGCCTGTCAATTATAATTTAAAATTTTAATAACTTAGTTTTATTAAAGTGAAGAGTAAATGGACATGATTTGACAATTGTGTTTGAATAAGCATCAAATACAAATCTGTAATTTATTTTATATATTGATGTGATTCAATATAATACATTTTAATGTTATTTAATATTAAAATTATTATTTCCATGAATTATTTTGTTTAAATATAAATAACGTTTAACTTTCATTATAAGTTTGTATTATTGTAAACAGTGTTTTGACTCATAATGAATATTAAGATTTATCAGCCTAATTCTTTGTCATTATTTTTATTCTATTATAAGGGATCTACATAATAAATATATACTGTTATTTATAAGATAATGTTACTTAGTTTTATTGCTTTATTTTTAATTTATTTCAGATACTGCTTATATTTTAGGAGAGCTTAATGTAATTGTTTTATTTGTTTTCTATCCATTCTAAATGTTATTTGAATTCATGAGTTTACAACATAGATTATTATCATTGTTCTATTGATTTAAGTGTTATATTATTATTCATTGATTGATATTCATATTCGTTTAGTTTATTAATTTCATTCTGTTACAAGATACGTTACAATTTACTGGGTATTAATAAATTACGATTGTTGTTGCTTTGTTCAGAGTTTCATTCTGTTGTAAATGATGATCAATAATTAGACTATGACTAAGGAAACATTATGATCCATGTTTTATTCAATTACAAATGGCATTCAACTTCAGGGTATATGTAAAAAAATATAAATACCTTTTATACATATACTATATGTAAGTTCGAAATAATTTAACGGTAAAAATAATAAAATATTTATTTTAATTAATAACGCTTTTGATTACGTAGTAATCATTATCACTTGTAAAATATTATATATATATATATAAACAAAATAAATATATTAATCAAAATATTCTATAATACATATTAAAAAATTAGATATTGCTACATTTATTTTATTATTATTTATTCTAGAATATTTTGATTATATTATCTATATGGTATTTCTGTAGACATCTTTTGAAATAAAGCTAATTTAACTTTGCAAGTTATTTCATACACTCTCCAAAATAAGTATATAAAAAAGAAGAAATGAATAAAACATTTTATTATTATTATTATTATTATTATTATTATTATTATTATTATTATTATTATTATTATTATTATTATTATTATTATTATTATTATTATTATTATTATTATTATTATTATTATTATTATTATTATTATTATTATTATTATTATTATTATTATTATTATTATTATTATTATTATTATTATTATTATTATTATTATTATTATTATTATTATTATTATTATTATTATTGTTGTTGTTGTTGTTGTTGTTACTACTACTACTACTACTACTACTACTACTACTACTACTACTACTACTATTATTATTATTATTATTATTATTATTATTATTATTATTTTTATTATTATTATTCCAGAAGTATATCATTTTATATTGCTTTGGGATTCAGTATCATTTCCGTTTGAAGCAGTTTTGAAAGTATCCATGCCGAGGAGAAAAACAATATCTGATTATTTTTGTCACAGTTATTTGGATAGTTCTGTTTTTCTGATTGATTCTAAAATATTTTCCAATCCTCCAATTATAACAGTCAGTATGATGTTTTATTTAAAGTTTATCTATCTACTGTGTGTGGCTAGATAAAAAAGAAAAACCATATCAGGGAAAGCATTCAGATCCAGAAACTCATGATAAAATTTGCATAATCAGTCTGAGCAATGTTTTTCTTTTTATAACATTCTGTGATGTGATTATATACATAAGTTTTATTTATTCATTATTAATACAGCATTGTTATTTTTTATTAATCTATTTACTTTGTGTTTCCAACACAATCCAAATTATATGTTTTTACACACTTATTTGCAAAATTATGCAATCCATTGTGAGACATGTTAAGATGGTGTAATAACTGATGATGATCATTTCTTTAAAAGTTTTCCAGGAGTAAATTTTCTTTTAGAACATTGAGTGTCTTTGACTTTCTTTTATTATTGAAATGGAAAACTAAATAAAATAAGTTTATATGTGTACTTTATGCTATAAATCATCAACATCATATTGGTTAATATTTTTATATATTTGAATTAATTTTTTATTTGAATCTTATTAATCATTCAATTTTA
Organism: Epiperipatus broadwayi; assembly: GCA_028023455.1. NCBI lineage: Eukaryota > Metazoa > Onychophora > Udeonychophora > Euonychophora > Peripatidae > Epiperipatus > Epiperipatus broadwayi. The sequence continues at coordinate 690,768 of JAQFVV010012697.1, forward strand.
AGATTTATTTGAATCAAAATTCATGATACATATTATTGTGTATCTTTGGTTTAGGGTTCAATCACATTTAAACCATCATCTGTCTACTGTTATGAAATATAAGAATACATTATTCATGCTATCTCATAATGTTGATACCCATGATCACATACATGTTGAAAAGATAAATAAACACCAATATACATATTTCATGCTAAACCAGAACTCATCAGTTGGTCCAGATTATCATCTCCATGCAAATATACAACCAATGCTCAGCTTATATTAAGATAGCCAATCTTCATATTTTAATGGATAGACTTCAATCCACTCCATCCTACATCACTTCAGTCATCCATATCATTGAAAATCTGATGATGGAATGCTCAAAGTCCACATTGGTGTAAGGTCTGCCAATCCCTCATATATGTATGTAAATAGATTATGGCCTATCTATATTAACATTTTTACTTGTTTCTCACCATATGAATTTAAATTCATTTTCATACATCATATAATGATAAAAAATAACATAAATATATATTATCACACTATTTTTATATAGCTTGAATTTCTAGAATTTTATAAATTGAACTGATGTCCATCACTGTACTTTTGTAAGTATATATGCATTGTGCAAAAAAAAATAGTATGAACTTTGTTATTCATTAACTTTATATGAACTTTACACACAGTGTAAATATGAATACATTTTGCTTTGTATGAGCAATAACTCATATTAGTTGTATTGAACACATTATTTTTCTCAATTATTTGCAATTATGTTTATATTTTTACATTTTCCTACATTTTTGAACAAATATAATAGTTTGTAGGTATTTTATTGAAAAAAAAAATCAATTATAACTCATCTTAATTTTACTGTCAACAATAAGGAGGGAATTTCATTAATGAGAAATGTGCTGAATAATGATTTTGAAGAACATGTTATTGATAAATAGCAATTTTATTCTAAGAATTACATATTTAAGCTGTTAATAAATTCATTTTATAGTAATTTCTTTAGCATTCTGATAAAATGTAATTGAATGATTTTCATCTTTGTTGACAAATGGTTGGTTTTTCCCTCAAAATGCATCATTGTTCTGCAGCTTTAGTTCTCTCATTCACCACTATTATAAATGTATAACCATATTTTTTATAACGTAGATTCTATGGTAATACTTTTATTGATTTCTCAATTTGAAATCAAATCTAAAAACATCAATATTTTGGGGACAGTGGGTAAAAATCAATGTCTTTAGCATTTGGTTTTTGAAGAAAGTATTTTTTTAAGAGTGTTTTTTTTTTTTTGTGATCATGTTTTCACTCAATTTTTATGCAAAAAAAAATAATATGATTTTTTGCTTTTTGAAATATTTCAGATTATTTTTCTACACTAAACAGAAAAAATAACCATATTTAATGTACTTTTTATTTACATTGCAATTTTATAAAAAGAAAATTATAAAAATGACTATAATCAAAATTGCATTGTATGTTTATCATGTTTTATGTGAAACTCATCTTATAACATTTGACAAGCTATTATAATTTTTTCAAATATTTTCATAATTATAAAGTAGATATCAGTTTCTAAAGAGGAATTTGGAATATTTATCACAATTCCACATGTATTTATTCACATGAAAGAAAACAAACTTATATTTAAAAATGTTCATTTTCTGATAGAGTGTTTGCACAAATATCGTTAGTGACATTTGCAATCTTTGTTCTTATTGACAACTTAGGTTGTAAATAATCATAATATATAAATCTGATTTTTAAACATATTATTCATTTATAAAGTTGAATTAAAAAGAATCTAAGTCCAACTTATTTAGTGTTAATATAAAATAAAGATTTTATATGAAAGAGAAAGATTGATCATTTTCAAAAGCTTTTACCAGGTGTAACAAGATAAAATGTTGGAATTTGTAAGGATTTTAATGTATAAATTTTTAAAAAGTCATTACAAAAATTACTTTCAAATCCATGCATAGAGAAAAGGTTATCAATGTGTTCCATCCAAAATATCTTACTATTTAAAAATATTAGGTAGGTCTGAAGCTACTAATTATGACAGTAATAAGAATGAATATGACAATGGAGTTACGGTGAAGAAAGTTTCCTCCAGTTGTCTTTTTTGTTGAAAAGAAAAATATTTTATGTACATGTACTACATAAAGTACACCAGTTTTTATAGAGCACATAAAATGTGTAATATAAATAGTTGTATTACATATTTCAGATGTCCACATGAGCAATATCCAATAATAGTAGTAGCGATTACATTTCTAAAAATGCAATGTATCCATGGTGTGTTAATATTTTATATTTATTTTATTCCAACATAAAGTAGGTAAGCACATTATTTTTATAGAATGTAATTTATAGTTTACAGATTTCTTAACTATATATTACTGCTTCCATTTACAAATAAAATGTAACCTGCAATATAGATTTACTTTAGTTTTATTGGAACCATTTAATGTAAACTTACAGTTGAAATGTCAATGTAAAACTGGTTACTGGAGATTATTTATTACAATTTCATATAATTTCTGTAGCTAGGTAACATTTGATCTCAAAAATTGTTATAGCAGTTTATATACATAAACACATGTTACCATTAAAGTATTTCATCAGTGTATTTACAAGAATGTTTGAATATTTTTTTAAAAGGAATATATTTTAAACTTCCATTTCACTACACATTTCATGAATAGAAGTTTAAAATAAATATAAAGTTATATGTTTATATATTCAAGCTTTCAGGCCAAGATGCTTAAAACTGGCTTATATATTTAAAAGTTAAGTTGAGAAAAGGTTGGTATCATCCTTTTTTGTCAAAATCTCTGTCATGTATCGAAGCCTGATCGTTCTTAAGACAGCTGTTTAAAATCTGATTGGCTGTCTTAGAGACAATTGTGCAAGTGAAAGATTAGCAAACTTTCAATTATTTCCAATTTATTAACAACATGCGATTTAGACAAATATTATAAAGTTACTATGTACATGGAAAATAGAGATTTATAATACTTTTTTCCATAAGATAAAAAAAAAAAACCTTAAACCTTAACTATGTTTAAGCTCCTATCTGTTTTAGAAATGATATGATAATCTCTGACTAAATAAATAAATAATTAATGATCATAAATAACATAATTATCTTCAAAAATATCATGTTAAGCATGCGAATGAAAGAAATTTGAAACTTATACTTTAAATTATAGTAATAAGTGTTAATTAATACTTGATAAATAGTTAAGACAAATGTATGATATTGTAATTTGGGTTAACTGCAGTATGCTAGCTCAGCATGGAATATATTCTCAGAATTATTGTACTGGAGATTTTAAATTAAAATCTTACATGACTTAACCCACAAAATATATTATTTATAATATAGAGAGCATACCGATAGCTCAAACAAGCTCTTAATTGGTAAGTGTGGTAAAAGAAAATATTTAAAATCTATATCTGAGATGTTCCTATCTCAGTGAGGATCTAAAACATTCAAACACTAGATGTAAAATATCAACTCAAAATCATTACTTATTTAAAATGTAATATTTAAGTATAAACTGAAATTTTTGGACTTGAAAATATATTTACCTCCAGCTATCTATCTATATTATTGATTAATATAATTTTACCTTTAAGGCCTTGACAATGATAAGGCTATTAATATATGGTAGACCTGAATTTAGTTCAGTCCCATATAGTTATTTAAGTTAGAATGCTGGAGTTAAAGGCATTTTCATGTCCCAAAATTTCAGAGTTTCTACTTAAATATTACTATTAAATAAGTGCTAGTTTTGAGTTGATATTTTAGATCCAGTGTCTGGATGTTCTAGCTCCTCACTGAGGTAAGCCATAAACTTGAAACCAAATGGGCTGGGGATAGAAATGTTTCAGGTGGAGTGTTGGTTCAGCATGAAATATATATGCTGAAAATAGTTTATTTTTTTATGTGTGTGTGGTCATGAGCATCAGTTTTATAAGACAGATTATAATAATAATTAATACATTACCAAAATTAATAGAACATTGCATTTATAAACTGTCTCAATATTTGTTATACCAATACAGTGCTATCTATCATTAGATTTGTTTTTAAGTATAATCTCATTACACCTATGAATTTATTAACTAAATGTAAATTACATTCATCTTGCATTTGCAAAGAAAATATCAAAATAATTGACAGTGCATTAATATTAATATTAATTAGAATAATTAATGATTCATTGATTATGTAATTGTGAGTATACATTAATTAGTGTTTACAAATTTAATAATTAGTTTCACATAAATATTAGAATGAGTAGAAATAATATGTACAATATAAACTTAACTTCTTGAATGCGGCATTGTTGGCATCTCTAATTAATACCATTTGGCAGATTCGCTATCCTTATAAGAATTACGAAAGTGATGCGAAATCTGATATATTATATATTTGCAAAGCAAATCTGACATTAGAGGTCACTACAGTATTATACGAAGTGATTGAAAACAATTTGAAGCAGTGATTATATATATATATATATATGAATCCAGTATAATCGTTATACCTATAATATACAATAATAATTGTGTTTGTAGTTGATCAGAAGATATTTGAACATTCGTCGTAATACCTATAGCTTGATTTCAGTCTGTTTTGCTTCCACTGAGCTTAACCATTTCTTGCTATATTTATCTATTACGATAATTTTACTATGTAAATGGAAAATATGATTGGTAAAGAATTGCAAAACTGCTAGTACATAAAAAAATGTTAAATATTAGAATAAAAATATCTTCAATCTAGTTTTATATTTTGTCAGTATACATACATCTTCTGTCAATTTAAACTTTTATCTTTTTTTTTTTTATTTATTGAGTTTACCTTTTTTCTTATCTTTTTCTATTTTTTTTTTTTCGTTTTTGGGATTCTCAAACTGACGTACATTTTTAAAGTGATCCATTTTTTCTGAATGTGTTTAATTTAAGTCTTTTATTTTTTGTTATCTAATGGCAAATAATTTTTATCGTTTTCCTTTTTTTTGAATAATCGATAAAATCATAAACGACTCAATCTTTCAGTTGTGCAAATTCATCTTCAAAATCTCTGCAGCCTTGATGTTGTTTAGAAGTGAGATAACTTTTTTCTTTTATCCCCCCAAAAGTTTAACTTTATGATTTATGTTTTTTGTTACGTAAACAAATTTTCTTTTTCAAAACTATATATAGCACGTATTATATATATATATCATTAATATTAAAATAGTCTGTCAATTTGTTAAATGCATAAAACATCAAAATCCCAGACACAAGTGTATCTATACTTTCTGCTATAACGAAAGGCAGTAATTTGAAGATAAACATCTGTTTAAATTATCAAATTTACCATCGATTTAAATTTTAACTAATGTCTTAGATACGTAAGTAAAATCAAATTAAAATATATTTAAAAGTAAAAAATAAAATGTATTGAATAAAATAAAACAATAGATATATACTACGTAATGTTTTTTATTAATTAAAAAGTTCACTTCAGAATATATATATGTGTGTGTATGTGTTTATGTGTTTGTAATGTACTATTTTAAATTACACCAATGTGTCAAACACATTGTCCAACTATACAGTAAACTAAAACAACCATTTACATACATTATCTCAGATGTTATAGAGTTGATAATTTTTATAATGAATTTATTCAGACTGAACCTCAAATAACAAGCATATGTAACACAGCCTTTTTCCGTAATGACAAACCTAAAATATAAAATAGGATATGTATATGTTTATTAAATATATGTCGGCCAATATGAAAAGAGAATTACTTCTTGTTATTAAAAACATTCGGAAAGTTGATTATTTTATTGCCATTGTGTGAGTGTATATATATGGAATGCATATAGGAACGTGTATGTATGTGAGTGTGCATCTGCTCACCATTGTCAGACATGCATTTGGAAAATATAATAAACCACCCATTTGCTTTACCAGTTTTTTCAGGATGACAAATCTCTTGGGCAATATTATTTAGAGAGAATTTTTAGTTTTCTTCAAAAGCATACATAGCCTCCTTGATTACACCTAAGTATTAAACATCACTAGCTAGGGTTAAGTGCTACTCTTTAAATTTTTTAAAATTAATAATTAAATAAAAAGGTACTGTGGTATTAGAACTGCGACATGAATAATTATAATCGTTTAATCATTAAATTAATTAGGTTATTAAATCAAAAACATATTTTAAAATCGATATTTTAAAAAAAAAAAACAACTATTTAACAAGAAAAAAATACAAAAAGCATTAATGTGAAGAATAGTTAAAATGTGTGTTTAAATCAAATTGAGCGTGTGTTTTCACGTGTATATTCTGCATAATCTATTTTAATACATTGTACAGGCTTACACCTACATTTATATATGTAATATATGCAGTATTCGAACTCAGACTTTCACACGACCTACAACTCTCAGTGCCATCTTATATTGCTGACTCACCTGATTACACACATGTTGAAAAGATAAATAATCACCAATATTCGTATTTCATACTAAACCAGCACTCATTAAAGTATGAAGTTTGTTTATCTTAATATAAAGCTGAGTACTAATTGTATATATGTGTGAAGATGGTAATTGACCCAACTGATTAGTGTTGGTTTAGCATGAAATACGTATATTGGTGATTATTTATCTTTTCAACGTGTGTGTGATCAGGTGAGTCAGCAATATAAGATGCCACTGAGAGTTATAAGTCTGTGAAAGTATGACTTCGAATACCGCATATATTACATATATAAATGCAGGTGTAAGCCTGTACAATGTATTAAAATAGATTATGCAGAATATGCACGTGCAAACACACACTTAATTTGATTTAAACACACATTTTAACTATTCTTCTCATTAATGCTTTTCGTATATTTTTTGTTAAATTGTTTTTTTTAATGTTGATTCTAAAATATGTTTTTGATTTAATAACCTAATTAATTTAATGATTAAACGATTATAATTCTTCATGTCGCAGCTCTACTACCACAGTACCAATAAAAAAGTTACATATTCTAATTAGCATAGCATTTTTAATTACATATAAACATGAGAATAAGATTTGTTTTTATCAAATCACAAACTTCTTTAATCATTGTTTGCTTTACAAACTTAACATATAAGAGCTATATGCAATATATCATACTCTTGTCAAATTGCAAATGTCTTAATTTCATATTATTTTCAAATTAAACATATATCGCTCTCCATACCTTTCTTAGGATATCTATCTTTTAAAATAGTCAAATTAATTTGAATTAGTTTACATACATTTTTAATTATAATTACTTCGTTTTAGTTATATTTTATACTGCTTATATTTTAGATTTATATATTTTTTAAAATTCAAATGATACATTCTTCTACTACTTTTTTTAAAAAAAAACCACATGAGGTACATAGTATAGGAAATAATGAGTATCTAATTTATTTCATTAAAATAGTTGAAGTCTAATTATAAAAAAGTAAAATATATTTAATTAAACAATGGTAATTTTATTTCACTTTCTGTCTATATTTTTAAAACTTTTAAAACATAAAATGTATTTTTGGTGTGTGACTGATGGTTTGTGATGATGAGATTTTAATTGTATTTGTACGTTGGGCTTATTCCATCATCTTACGTTAAACACTGGACATCTTTAGAAAAAAATATATCGTTATTTAAATTATCAATTACATTCAACAATCAATAATAGTGCGCATATAAAATTAAAATCTGGATCTTTAAAATTTAGGATATTGAATTTTAACTTAACACTATAAGCAACTGAGCCATACTTCCTACTTGCAATAATCAGTAGAAATTTCATATACTTATCTATGATGTTCCTCATTATTTCTTCAATTTTTTTCTAAAAGCAAAGAGAATTGTTGGTTTTTAGATATTACATATAATCACACTAAATTGACTTATGAGTTTATTTGCACTTATTTGAATTGTCTTTTTGTACCTTTTACTCTTCTGCCAATAATTTTGTGTTTTCCACTTGAACAAATATTTATTGGTACATACTGAGTATCAGTTTATTTTTTGAAATCACTTTTCAATGGATGATTTTTTACAAATATACATCCTTCCACAATCATATATATTTCATAAATGCAGATTGTGAAATTGGAAATTTTAAGTTTAGGCTCTGTTTATGTGAAAATTACTTGTAATGCGGAACAGCTCTGGATAGCTGTTCTGTTATTATATTAATTTCAGATTTTTTTAAATTGTCCTCCTATGTGTGGATATACTACAGTATCAATTATTCTTTGTTTTCTTTGATTTTTTTTGTTGTTGTTGTTGTACATTTAAAGTTTACTTAAAGTCAGCTGATGGATAACTATTCTTCATGAGAGTTTATTCTATACCCATATTTTGTTTTTCCAGATCACCCATTTATCAACAAACTTCTTCTTTTGTTCTATACTATAATGATAGTATAACTCCATGTTTTGCATTTCGGATATGATTGGATGCTTATGCTAAGTATTTTTCTGTATGTGTATATTTTCTGTAAACTGTTATTTGATTGTGCAATCAGGGAAGCTTGTCAAATGAACATATTGTATGCCAATTTATGTTCATGCTCTGGTTCGGTTGTTAATTTCAAAATTTTTGTTGATCTGTTTCCAGAAAGTTTGTAGTTGCACTTCACAATGTAGCGATAAAACAAACATATCATCATCATTGCAAATTCAATTGTTTCTTAGTATATGACTATAATGCTTTAGGTTTGTAATAATATGCACCTCCAAAATTTACAGAGTAGTTTACATTATTCAGTTTTATATTCACAGAAAACCAAGGTGTTTGTTGATCCAATTAAATTTGTTCACAAGTCTAAACTGCATAAATATAAGTACTTCCAGTGATGAATGGTAGGTTTTGGAGTTGTGTATTATTACAAAACCATAACTATTATAATAGAGTGACTAAAGAGTCATTTTTCATTTGGGAGACATACAATAAATTCACCCTTTGAACCAGTTCAATCAATAAAGTACACACACTTAACAATGAAAACTGTTTGCTTTCACTAGATATAACCAGATTATATAAATCAATGCCATGAAAAGCATGTATACATTTTATTAAAAGTGTCCCAAAAAGCAGATATAATCAATAAAAAGCCAATTAATTGTTGGAATATTTAACTGAATCCAAGAAAAAAAGTGGAACCTTTGATAAGGTCAATCTGACCTCTCATGTACAGAACATAATCCATTTAATACATATACAAGGGATGGGCATACATCTTTACTATGTAAGAACTAAAACACAGGCTTATTATATACCTGTGCTTATATAACCTATATATTACATATATAGACACAGGTATATAATAAGCCTGTGTTTCAGTTATTAAAGTAAACTTTATAAATGTATTATCTTTTTATATATGATTATTTTTAAAACCGTATAAAAACAATGCCTAATCTAAACATAAAATTTTAATAAAAAGTTAGGACTTGTAATAAAAGTAATTAGTTGCAAATGTAATTAGTAGTTTAAAAATAAAATTAACATCATTTATGGTCTTTATTATTTTTAAAATGCTTTTTTATATTTGCAAATTATAAGTAGAAGTTCTGAAGAAGATTGATTGGGCAATCGAGAAAGTCAATAGTGTATTGTAAAAAGCATTATAAAAAGTAATAAAGAACATAAATGATATTAATGTTATATGGATTTGGCAATGCAATAAGAAAGTTAAAGTTTAAAAATACTAGATGATCTGGAGTTATTTTTAATAAGGCTGAGTCTATATGTTTCCAAGAAAACCGGTAGGCAAACAATAGAAATGGAGACGTATATAAGCTAAGATTTTTTTTTAGTTTGGCATATATATTTACTTAGATTCAACTTTATTCACTTTTCAATATTCATTCTTTTTTTCAAATTGAGCACAGAGATTATTATTATGTTACACATTTTGTGATCAAAAGTTTTAGTTATTTCGCTGTTCTTCACTATGAAATTTTCCAAAGAAGATTCTATAGTCGCTACATGAAATTACCAAGCAATATGCAACAGGTTTAAAAGAAACCTAGAAGCCTCCGGAAAAATGAAACGATCAACCATCTCCAGCATTTACATTAATAATGTATGCGGCTGAGCTAGCCCCAGTAACACTTTTTCCCGCACAACTCCAATTCCCATCATGGTATAAACCACTGACTCAACTAAGTTGCACTTTTCACTGATCAACAACCCGGACAGCAAAGCGTCTTCCTCACCTACCTGCTAAATGAATGGCACACATTTAAATACTAAATTAAAGTAGATACTCTAAAATCCAAAGTCTACGGCACAAAAGTCTCCAAGTAGATGTGAGAACTTTATTTGTCCAGTAATCTAGTCTTTTGTTATTGTAGTTTGATAACCTATATGCTTAGTGTAAAATCATTTATGTTAGATTTAACATAAGTGAATTATAATTAATGTGTATAGTTAATATAATATTTTATGCATTTTTTAATTTCTTCATGAATAAGTTTTTGATCTTATTATTATGATAGACTCTGATTTAGGTAATTAATAGACCTTAAGTTAATTTAAATAATTCAGACCGTTGAATAACAAAATATGTTAGTTTCATGTTTAAATTTATATTCTAAGTCAGTTTTATAATTCATTGCTATTAGTGAAGACAGCAGTCAAATGCAAACAAAAAAAAATATTAAATAAAATAATTGGACAAATTAATATATTAATATTTTCTTAGTATAATTATTTCTACGGAATGTTTAAAATCTTTAGTGATATGTGTATGCAAGGAATATTGAAATGGATTTTTGAAAGCTATCATTCGCGTTTGGTTATTGGGTGTGAGTGCTATAAAACGGTTTATTGTAAGTCCACTGTATATCTTTTACGTGGTATGGGTTCGATCACACCGCACTGTCTCTTAGCAAACTTGGGAAAGTTAATTTAAGTCTTATACAATATCACTATATTTGAAGAATCGTTGTTTTATATATAAAAATATTTTGATGGAGATTGATTTTGCTGAAATATCTCCCTAGAGAAATATAACGGCGTGAATCAACTTTTCATTAAGGTCTTATCTGAGGAGTCTCATCCATGAAGGAACATTATTTTCTTTTATTTCATTTTATTTTGGGGAAAGTTTTATACATATAATTTAAACTTTTTATATGATTACATAAACTGTGAAAGATATGAATAAACGATATTATTATTATGTAAATTTCCCCGTCGTTAGTTGCTTATATGTATCCAGCAATTACTTAACAATTATATGACTCATGCTCTGAGCTGAGCTAGCGTCAAGAGCAATTATTATATAAAAAATGCCCGAATTATCGTATATCGATTCATGCAAAATAAAATTTTCAAATTAGTTGATTAGTTGGTGGCGTTCTCAAGCGTTTGGATTTATGTGTCCGGTATGATATATATATATTGTAGAAATTTAATGCTATATTTTAATTCTATTTTAATATATATTATATATTATTGTAATTATAAATTTATTAAATGCACATTGATTACGTAAGTAATATTTACTGAGGCTATACCCTCGATAATATGCGTATAAAATGCGATAGAAGGGACCTCTACAGGTGTTTTAACCACTATAGCCTCAGTAAATATTAATTATATATTATTGTAGAAAAAAATGTCCGGTATGATATATATATATATTGTAGAAATTTAATGCTATATTTTAATTCTATTTTAATATATATTATATATAATTGTAGAAAAAAATACTCACTAAAATATGGCTTGTTATAGATTCCTTTTTTCAATATTAAATAAAAAATAGAAGGATGCAGAGGTTTTTTTTTTCTTTTAGGGATGAATATTTAAATATATTCTGTTTTTTTTTGTATGTTTTATAAATCTTGAAAAATAATAGAATATTGATATGGAAATATTTTTTGTTTTTATTTTTTTTGGGAGAAGAAAGAAGTGTATCAGCTGTTAGTGACATTGACTGAGTTGTATTCACATCTCACAGATGGTTTGATGTATACTTTTTTTAATAAATAAATTACACATTAATACACTTAATATTTTCTAGGGGCACGTGAATAATATTAATGTTGTGAAAAAATGTTAAAATCTGACTTTTATTCATTCAATTTATAAAAATTAAATGTTGCTAGTTTTTCTTTAAAAAATATTACTAAACATACTTAGATACAGTAGCCACATATTAAACTATGTAAATGTATTTGACACACTGAAAAAATATTACAAATTTATTTATATATAATAAACTTTGCACAATCAACATGAATATCAATTACAACTTAAACAAATTTTAAACATTAGTTTAAAAATGACATACTTGTTTTTTTAATTATGCATAAACACGTGGAAATGTATTTTTGTAAGTTCATATATTGAGCATTTAATTTTAGTAAAATAATAGTGATTATATAGTCTTTTTGGTATTACGGTTTATCTAATTAATACTAGATCTTAAATTAATATTCATTTAGTCATATCCCTTTCATGTATATATTTTTGTAAATATATTGTGATTCTAATAATAACAGTTTCAAAATTATGTATCCATATATATAGTAACCGATAAAAAAAAAAGAAAGTAGATATGGTGATTGTTAACTGAGATTGTCTAAAATAAATGAGAGTACATTATACTTAAAGAGATTCTTACGAAACGAGACACACATTCTACTTTTCTTAAAATAATACACTATGGTGCATCTGAGTATCTAAGACGCAAAAATAATGAAACTCATACTTAAGATTAAGTAATAACCTGTAGATTTATACTTTATGTTTGTCTTCAATATAATAATATTAAATCGTGCTATCACACTTCCAACGTAAAGCTGTCAACAAATAGAAAACTAAATTAAATGGCTGAGCGCTTTCAAGAAGATGTACTTCTCAAATTCATAGCCAGTTATGATTCTTTCTTTGAAATCATTAAATAAATAAATACCATATGCAAATTCTCTGCAAATGAATAACTAAGATCATCTTTTAGATATAGAAAAACAAGCATCCTTACAATTAATGGCAAATGGGTCCTCGGCTATAAAATAAGCTTTTATCTTTCGCCTAATATCATGCCTCTCAGTACAAACTAATTTTGCAGATGCGGGTTCAAACACATGTTCTGACACTGGCTATGAATATGAGAAGTGCATCTTCTTACAAGTGCTCAGCCATTTAATTTAGTTTTCTATTTGTTACAGCTTTATGTTGGAAGTAAGATAGCATGATTTAATATTATCATATTTAAGATTAGCAAAAATTAATAATATCTCATGGTAATTTAAAATTTTTCGCACATAAGCTGCAGAGATCTCTGGCCAAATATATGTCGATCAAGTGGGCCAAGAGATTTCTGATGGACAAACAATGCTGGTCCAAGAAATATTTCAGGTGGGCACTGGGAGTGGGCAGCAAAAAACCTGTTCCATTATCATTAACAATAGATAACACATTCTTGTGGACTCAGAAATGATCTGCGGAATTAGAGAACACTTTAGGGCATCACTCCAATCTGATCAGAATGGGAATGTCAATGGATTATTCAGCTTAGATGAGAATCCAACTCGTGATATCACTGAGGAAAAGATCTGCATCAAACTAAAAAGCCTTCCAGAGAGGGTTCACCCAAGAATACATGGTATACCAAAGTCTGTCCTTCTATATCTAGAGAAATATCCAGTATCAATTATCATAGCTATGATAAACCACTTATCAGAGGGAAGTGGAGAGATTAACAACTTCTATCCAAAATCTCTTGTGTCTTTTCTAAAGAAAAAAGACAGAAGACATGACTTAAATAATCTGAGCCTATCTCAATGATTCCCCTTTTAATCAAAATCATAGAACAATTAATTAAGTATCAAATTCAAGTGAAAATTTATAAATACATATTTACTAAACAATATGCAAAAAAGGGGAATCATCAATTAATGTCATTGGCAAAATGAAGCTCATTATTGTTGTCATCAAAGCCCGGAGGATGTCAAAACTGATTGTAGTCTAATGACATCTCAGCAGCATTTGACACAGTCTGGCCAGACATTCTGATTGATGTTCTCTGGGAATATGGGGTGCTGAAGGTTTATCTGAGGATGATTGCAAATCTATCAGCCAACAGAATCATCTGCATCACAATGAATGGAAAAATTGTGCCTGGGTATGATCCCTCCATCTCTATTCTTCCAAGATCTCCACTTAGCATGCCATATTTTATAGCCTATATCCCCACTATTGATGGAAATTGAGAGATCAGTGCCTGGAGTGTTTGTACCTGTCATGGGAAGTAAAATTAAACATCTCAGTTATATTGACAACATATTCATCTATCTGCCATCCAAAAAATATATCACTAAACTAGAGAACATACTAGCTTGGTACTCAAATTCAATAAGGACAAGTCAGCTGCCTGGAGTTTGCTAACTGGGAGAAAAATTGCTTCACATTTTATAGCTGACCCACAGCAATTCCTAGGCTTTAATTTTTCAAAATCGAATAGTGCTATGAGGAGAGAAATTGAAGAATCCCTGTTATCAGATATTTCTCATACAATGGCCCTGTCTAAAATATATTTTTCATTTCTGGTAAGGTAAGACTTTTAAACTCATTGATATTCCTGAAAATTAACTATTTCTTATCTAGTATCTGCCCTTCCCAAAAGTTTATCCAAAAATAAACTCTCTTTATGTAAAACTATTCTGGGGCCAAAAGGTTGCTGCCAGTAGCCTTCAAAAACTCCAAATGCTTAGAAGGCTCACAAACTTTCACTCCATTGAATCAAAACCATGATATTTCAGAGAAACTAGAACCTACTATTCTGGCTTCAAATACAATACTCAGCTATCTCATATCAAGAAATTGTCACCAATGGATAGACCACCACCCACTAAAAATATATGATGGAATTTGTTATTTGATAAAATTCAGGAAGTTGTCAACCTTAATAAAAATCCAATTGTATCCAAAATTATATACTGGAATGCACATAAAATAATATATGGGGAAAATAACATAAACAAAAGGTCTCTCAGGATTACCAATCAACAATTGATTTTGAGATCAAAATTTTGGTTTATTGAGGCAAAACTGCAAGATTTCTTAATAAAAATCAACCTGGAATCCTTCCTTACATTCTCATTTTTGGCATACAAGAAAATTTTCATTAAGATTAATTCTGTATGTTAGATGTGTGTGTGTGAGAGGAGAAATCAATTGACCACATTTTTTTAATGTTCCAGTATGTCCAATTACAGATCAATACCTCATGAATGGTACAACAATATGAATGGAAACTATAAATCAATTAAAGACTATATATTCAGGGTCTATTTACAGACATTAGACTGGCAATGTTTATGAATTATATTTTCGCTGTGTCAGTTATAAAGCAATGATTGAAGGAATAAGAGACCTGCATCATTCTAATTTAAAAACATCATGCAGAATATCATGAAGAGGGATGGACTAATTGCTCCAAGCTATATCACAAAAGCAACATGGAAGAAGATTGCATCTGCTTCCCCTCAAATAGGTATGTAATTGATTTTATTTCTGCATATGTATCATTCAACATAGCAATAGAATAAAGTTCTCATGTTGTATTAAATGAATAGAATGATTATCTCAAGATTTGAACATTTTGTAATAATAAATATTCCTCAAAAATCATTAAAGTCTGATATTAAGAAAATGGTTTATTATTGATATGATCAAACCACAAAGAGATTTTATTATATTTATCATATCTCAAATAAATAAAAATAATATACCATTAAACATCACATGATCACCATCTCTTATATTAGCCCATAATTGTTGTAAACAAGTCAAAACTCTCTATACAGTAGTGCCACCCTGTGCCAACCAGAGTAATCAATGGATGCCTATGAGGTGTTTTGCCTTGTTTAAAAATAATATAATATAAATGGTGCCAAAGGAATACAATAAAAAATAAAAAATTTAAGCATTTTGTGATAATTATAAATATAATGTGACCATATTTTATTTATTATAATGTGTAGATGATAATACTTAACTAATTAACGGCAGAATGATCACATAATTTAACAAAATATAACATTTAATTTTACTAACATCACTATATGCTATAAATATGATATAGTAAATATATATTGAAAGCATGCTAGGTAGTTATTAAGTTAAATATTTTTTTTTTAAAAAAATAAACTACTTTTTCTGTGTGTATTTTTATTTTACCAGATATTAACAATGAAATTATATTAAATATTCAAAAACAAAAGTAATGATAATAACAATAATTTCTCTTCGAAGATGATAAATAATAGCATAATAATATAATTACTAATTAATTGCATTTTAATGATAATTACATGCGTACTATAATCAAAGCACTACTTTGGAGAGAATTGTTTAGCATAAAATTTAAAGACTTAAATATCAACAATAAGCCAAAGATAAAAATGTTTAATTGTCTCCTTTATTAGTATAATTAGTATTTTTGTTATAGATATCGCAGTCATAAAATAAATATTTTCAACACTATTAAACCAACCTGTATATTTTATTTTGACAAAAGAATAATTTTAACTTGACCTGACTATTATATAATCTGGTGGAATTTACAATATATACACAACAAGCTTATATTATGTCCAAAATTAAGTGTGTTGCTAGCATTTTGTCTCAACTAAAAAATAATATTTATTAGTTCTCAATGTTACAAGTATTGTTAGATACACTATCTAATTTTTATAGAGACACATGAATAGTTTTTTAAGTAAAATAAGATAAAGTGGATAGTAGTAATAAAGGTTTGAACACCTACTCTAGATATCTTTCATAACATTAAGAGTAACATGAAGTTAAATTAAAAAAGACAAATAAATTAATAACACACATATATACACATTAAAATTATAAAAATAATATATTTCTTTGCAACTTTATTATTACCTTTTTTGAGAACTTTTTGTGCAAAAAATAAAAATTTAAATACATTAAAACACATTCAATAACTTTATTATATATCCTTAACCTTTCCAAAATGCAGCCTAGAACCCCTTAGTTTTCAGCATTTTCTGACGTTTTTTTGACAAAGTGTTTATTACTCATCAGAAAATAATAAATTTGACTTCATTTGATATACTTGTTTACTACTGAAATAAATTTTAAATGTTCACATTTTGTTTCTGTAAATATTAAAAAAAATGAGATTACAAATAAAACAAAGACGTTACACATATCATTATAAAATCAATGAAATATTTATTATTTCTGATTATTTTAAAAATTTGAAGAAATATTTATTTGTTTCTTTTATATCTAATGAATTATGCTTTAAAAGTTTAAAATGTTGAATATTTATTGCAAAATTGTGATATTTTCTTTACACATAAATATAAAATAGATTGTTTATGTCAGACCTAGTTTTCTAATTTCCTTCAGACCATATTTATGTTAGCACTAATATAGCATTATATTTTTAAAAATAAAGTATTTCAAGTCACAGTAAGTTATTAATAATTTATATTTCTTAATATCTAACAAATATAGAAAAATATTTAAAAATATATATTTAAAACTGTAATAAATTCACAAGTGAACATGTTTTTGCATCATTGGAAAATTCAATGTTGTAAAATGCAGAACGTTTTACAGCCTTGTCAACAGACAATGGCTGACCATATCAGGGCAGGGGTTATGTCGATTGTTAGAGCAGGAATTTTGAGTTTCATTCTTCTTTCGCACAATTTTCAGAAAAAAAAAGTATTATAATAAAATATACTGTTTTATACACATTTTAACGTATAATATCTATGAATAAATTTACCAGGGAGTGAATTGGTCAAAACATGAAATAATTCACTAGTAAGGACTGGGTAGTTAAGATTATAATTCATAGTCCTATAACAATGTTCAAGGTTAATCATTCAGGCACAATTGTTTCTATATTCAGAATTACTAATTATTAATATATCAAGCTTAATAAATATAAGTAATATAAAATTTGATAACAAATTTGACATTCATGGGATTTGAATTTATGATGCTTGTTTCTGTTTTATTATTTTTTAATTTAATGACAGTTGAGGTAGTTTAATTTTGTGAGATCGTATATAATAGTTAATTGTCATTACATTTATTATATATATGCCCCAAATTTACAACTAAACTATCATTACATTTATTATATATATGCCCCAAATTTACAACTAAACTAGACTAGTCAAAAAATAAACTAAAACATACCAATGGTTTCACTGCTATAAGCAGACTTTTTTTTACACATGATAAGTATGTTTGTAGCAGTGAAACCATTGATTTGTTTCAGGGTTATTTTTTGGCTAGTCTGGTTTAGTTGTAAATTTAGAATAATTTTGATTATTCTGTTAACTTGTTTAACTTTAGGCTTTTAATTGGCTTTTTAGGGTTTTGTTCCAGGTATACTACTATAAATTTTAATTATATGTAAAAATATTTTCAAGAGATGCCTTATTTTTTATGACAATCTTTTGAATAGTATTATGCATTTTTATTTAAGTAATAAAAATGTATGTATGAAAGAGACCAATTTAAAGATCTTGATTGTCTGACAAGATCACTATTTTGGGATAAAATATCAGTATAGTAACAAAATAATTACTACTTTGCTCTGTGCATTGCTAACTGCTTCTAAATATAATTTATTAATTTAACCATATTAGTTGGTTTGATAAAACACTTTATAAAGTATTATATATTTTCAAATTTTATTTTTACCTCACTGCATTTTTTTCTTTAACTCATTCATAACAGATCCATCCACCAGCCCAATATATATATATATATATATATTGTACCAATGTTGGTGTATGTAGTATATATATATATATATATATATATATACTACATACACCAACATTGGTACAATAAAGACATCGGTACTGACGATAAAGATTATCAATTTACGATGATGACATATAAGTAATAATTATATACTAACTAACGGTCTAATTAAAAAAATAAATGCCAAACTAAAATTTTATTCATTCATCACAATATTTGGTAGTGTCCAGATCATTTTCAAAAAGGTTCATCATCATTAAACAGAGTAATAGATAAAAAAAATTATCAATTAATAATATGAGTCAATTAATAAAGTAAAATAAAGGTTGTAAACCAAAGTCCTCAAATTTATTTTGTTTTATTTTTATTTTAAGGAGAGGATAAGAATTTAGTGTTTAACTTGTATTATAACTCAAATCATGAACTATTGTCATTGTATAACGAAACAACTGTAATATTAACAAGTATCATGTGCAAACATATATAAATTAAGGATAAAAAAATAAAAGATTATTTTAATAACTGTTTAAATATAATCATCCATATTTATATTTTAAACTATAGTTTTTACTTGATTTAAAGTGATTAAAAACAGAAGTAAATATAATTTCAATTAAATTATTTTCTTTTATTAATAATTTAGACAATTAAATTAATACATATTCAAAACTAATTAAAAACAAATCTAAAATCTCAGCAATCAGCACATTATCTTTATTTCGTTTCGTTTATTTATTTATGCAAAAATCATAGATTATGTCACATAAATATGGGAAAAGAAGGGAATATATTAAAGTAAACAAAGTTTTTTTTTTTTTTTTTATGAATTGATTCTGCTTATAGTTTCAAGCAAAGCACAAAAGTTTCAACCAGCGTCAGTATGGGAAATGGAACTTTACCATAAATTACCAGAAGTTTTTTTTTGAAAAAAAGAAGATAGCTTCCAGTTTAAATAAAACTAATATGGAAAGACTATAATCTATTATCATTTTCTATTAGCCACATGGGAACGTTATTCGTAATTTGATTGAATTCTAAGACGCTTTTAATTGACATTCTAATTAAATAATTGTCACTTTCTAAAAAATATACTCAGTGAAAGAATAAGTAATCGTGAATATGTGGTAGTTACTCTCGATGTGCAAAGTAACCAAAGCATTTATTGAAAGGGAATAATTTACCATTTTCATATCTCAATTGCAACTTGTTTGAATCATTCATTTACCAATTGATAGTTAAAGGAGCTATTTATAAGCAATTTCCAAAGAAATAGTCATTAGCAAATAAAGGCAATCAGGGAGATGTCTTATAACATTCTTACCGTTGGCTTAGAAGAAAAAAAATATTCCCAGTCATAATCCTTTTATTAGTCAATTATATGTAAAGAAATGAATATTAGAAAATTTATTAAAATTGAGAAAATGACCAACCAAAAATTAATCTTCATGAAATAAAATTCGTTCAAGCTCCTGCCCTTGAAGGATAAGTGTGAAACTTAAGATATGGAAAAGAGACATTGTAATTAAAATGATTAATTTTCTGGGAAATGTAATTATTTTTAACATTGAAAAAGCATATTTGAACTAAATTTAACTGTGCACCAGTGATAAAGCAGTAAGATAACTCTAAATAAAGATAAAAATATGGGAGGTAATACCACTATGTTACATTCAAAATTTGGTAAGAATACAATTCTAATTAGATGTAGTTAATTAAAATATATCATGACCTAGTTTTTAATTAGTAATAAATTAATTAAAATGCAAATTATTCGTAATTACTTTTTATGTATTCTCTCTTGAAGAGTTTATCGAATATTTGCATTTTTTTTTCACATACATATTTTTATATATAATACTTTTATTAGGAGGATTGGGTGACTTGACAACAAGTTAAGATTATTGATTATTATTGATATTGTGATTTTCTAAATATTGACTGATGTCACTGATATCAAAACATCACTGTCAGCCATTATCAATCCAATGCACAATGAGTTTCTCTCCAAATTCAATCCAGCTTCTCTGATCTCTAACTTCTATTTTCCACATTCCCCCCGTACAATTTTTTATTTTGTCTATGCATCCCACATTTGGTCTCATTCTTGGTCATTTAAAATCTCTTGGAATCCAGTTTAATGTTTCAATTTTCCATCTATTATCATGTCTTCTGGCAATAAGTTTAGCCCAACTCCACTTCAGTTTTTTAATTCTTTCAACAGTGTCAGTAGCACCTATTTGCTCTTTCCCCCATATATTGCATTTTTGATCTCTTCTTGTTACTAATAACTTGCATTTACATGTACTTCTTTGAGTTCTCCGAAGTATTTGTATTGTTTTTATATTAAGAGACCATGTCTAAATTTTATAAGTAACAACTGGTAAAAGACATTTATTAAAAACCATCATTTTCAAATACATAAACATATTTTCTTTTAGCATTAAGTTATTTCTAGCAAAAGCATTCCAGTACAAGTTTAGTTCTATTATTAAATTCATCCCTTATGTTTCTAACTTTAGTAATAATATGAACAAGGTATTGTAGTTGTTAACTTCTTCTAACTCATCATGATCAATATTTATTTTCTTCTTTTGAAAAAATTCATTGTACATCTTTAGTCATATATTCTTACCTTCATTTGATAACTTCTGCAACATT
Organism: Epiperipatus broadwayi; assembly: GCA_028023455.1. Taxonomy (NCBI): domain Eukaryota; kingdom Metazoa; phylum Onychophora; class Udeonychophora; order Euonychophora; family Peripatidae; genus Epiperipatus; species Epiperipatus broadwayi. The sequence goes on from JAQFVV010012697.1 coordinate 712,261, forward strand.
CCCTGAAACTCTAAAGCATTATTTGAAAAACAAACAACTGCATCATCTGCATAATCTAAATAATTTAAATAATCTCCATTTAAACAGAGCAAAACTCTCCATACAGTATTGCCACCTGTGCTAAACAGAGTAATCAATGGATGCCTGAAGGCTTGTGCATAAAATCCCTATCTAATGCTTACTCACCCAATATCTCCAGACTAGTTTCTGGCTTGTGGCCTTCGTCAGTGAGGGGCTTTGGATCTGAGAGCACTGCATATAGATCTTAGGATCTAATGCAACCCTCTAGCAACCACCTTTTATCTCTACTTAACTATAAAACCATGAGAATGAAATTGAAAACACAAAAAATATTTTCAATCTAAGCTCAATAGCTTATATAGTCATATGGGTCTGAACTCAGTTTAGCACCCATACATTTTGGAGTCTTTGGCTCTTTTACAACCATAGCCACCAGTATCCTATTAGGCAGGATTGGTGTTAAACCATTAAGAATCACATGATCACATTTCCTATACTAGCACATTTGTTGATAAACAGAGCAAAACTCTCCATAGTATTGCCACCTGTGCTAAACAGAGTAATCAATGGATGCCAGAAGGCTTGTGCACAAAATCCCTATCTAATGCCTACTCACCCAATATCCCCAGACTAGTTTCTGGCTTGTGGCCTTCATCAGTGAGGAGCTTTGGATCTGAGATCACTGCATCTAGATCTTAGGATCTAATGCAACCCTCTAGCAACCACCTTTTATCTCTACTTAACTATAAAACCATGAGAATGAAATTGAAAACACAAAAAATATTTCCAATCTAAGCTCAATAGCTCCTCACTGATGCAGGCCACAAGCCAGAAACTAGTCTGGGGATATTGGGTGAGTAGGCATTAGATAGGGATTTTATGCACAAGCCTTCTGGCATCCATTGATTACTCTGTTTAGCACAGGTGGCAATACTGTATGGAGAGTTTTGCTCTGTTTATGAACAAATAATGTGCTAGTATAGGGAATGTGATCATGTGATGCTTAATGGTTTAACACCAATCCTGCCTAATAGGATACTGGTGGCTAAGGTTGTAAAAGAGCCAAAGACACCAAAATGTATGGGTGCTGAACTGAGTTCAGACCCATAAGACTATATAAGCTATTGAGCTTAGATTGAAAATATTTTTTGTGTTTTCAATTTCATTCTCATGGTTTTATAGTTAAGTAGCGATAAAAGGTGGTTGCTAGAGGGTTGCATTAGATCCTAAGATCTAGATGCAGTGCTCTCAGATCCAAAGCTCCTCACTGATGAAGGCCACAAGCCAGAAACTAGTCTGGGGATATTGGGTGAGTAGGCATTAGATAGGGATTTTATGCACAAGCCTTCTGGCATCCGTTGATTACTCTGTTTAGCACAGTTGGCAATACTGTATGGAGAGTTTTGCTCTGTTTATCAACAAATAATGTGCTAGTATAGGGAATGTGATCATGTGATGCTTAATGGTTTAACACCAATCCTGCCTAATAGGATACTGGTGTCTATGGTTGTAAAAGAGCCAAAGACACAAAAATGTATGGGTGCTGAACTGAGTTCAGACCCATATGACTATATAAGCTATTGAGCTTAGATTGAAAATATTTTTTGTGTTTTCAATTTCATTCTCATGGTTTTATAGTTAAATAGCGATAAAAGGTGGTTGCTAGAGGGTTGCATTAGATCCTAAGATCTTGATGCAGTGCTTTCAGATCCAAAGCTCCTCACTGATGAAGGCCACAAGCCAGAAACTAGTCTGGGGATATTGGGTGAGTAGGCATTAGATAGGGATTTTATGCACAAGCCTTCTGGCATCCGTTGATTACTCTGTTTAGCACAGTTGGCAATACTGTATGGAGAGTTTTGCTCTGTTTATCAACAAATAATGTGCTAGTATAGGGTATGTGATCATGTGATGCTTAATGGTTTAACACCAATCCTGCCTAATAGGATACTGGTGGCTATGGTTGTAAAAGAGCCAAAGACACCAAAATGTATGGGTGCTGAACTGAGTTCAGACCCATATGACTATATAAGCTATTGAGCTTAGATTGAAAATATTTTTTGTGTTTTCAATTTCATTCTCATGGTTTTATAGTTAAGTAGCGATAAAAGGTGGTTGCTAGAGGGTTGCATTAGATCCTAAGATCTAGATGCAGTGCTCTCAGATCCAAAGCTCCTCACTGATGAAGGCCACAAGCCAGAAACTAGTCTGGGGATATTGGGTGAGTAGGCATTAGATAGGGATTTTATGCACAAGCCTTCTGGCATCCGTTGATTACTCTGTTTAGCACAGTTGGCAATACTGTATGGAGAGTTTTGCTCTGTTTATCAACAAATAATGTGCTAGTATAGGGAATGTGATCATGTGATGCTTAATGGTTTAATCTCCATTTACTTTTACTCGTTAAGCTTTTCATATTAAATCCACAAAATACTTCTTGCAGTATTAGTGTAAAAAGTTTTGAAGATATGGAATCACCCTGTCTTACATCCTTATCAATTTAAACCTTCATAGTATTATTATGTAGTCTAATTGATACTGTTGCATTTTTATAAATATTCTTTAGAATATGACAATATCATTTATCTACTATACCTTGATGATCCAATGCTTTATTCACTGAAGAAATGCTTATAGAATCAAATGCCTCTTCATTATCTACAAATCCAAAGCATAATGTCAACTCATATTCATTGTTTTTTTCTATAACTTCTCCTAATAATTGGATTTTATCTACTATAATAAAACCATGTTTAAATCCAGTTTGCTTTTTTGGTTGGTTAAAACCCAATGTTCAGAGTTGTAACTATCTTGGTAAATATTTTGTATAAAATTGATACAAGGCTAATAGTTCTGTAATTATTTATATCTTCTTTCACACCTTTTTAAAATATAAATATTAAAGCTGGATTCTTCCAATCATTTGAGACATTTTTATCATTTAGACATATGGTATATAACTTTTTAATTTTTTTTTTTCACCTACTTTTTTTAATATATCGATTAGAATTCCACCATTGGCTGGAGCTTTTTCTTTTTTCATAAATTTAATTGCATGTTTTACTTTTCCATTTAAAATTACGGACAATTCAGAAGATATAATATTTGTATGAAGTACTTGTTTATAATTACTATATAATTCTACCCATTTCATGATGTCATCTCTCTTTTTAATAATAATTTAATCTTTTTGTCTTACTGCAGATATAAGTTTTCTACTGTAACGAGCACAGACGTTCGTTACATTGTTTTTTTTTATATATATTATTAAACAAGTTAAAATAAAAAGTTCGCATTTAAAAACTTTCTTTAAAAATTGAAATTAAAATATCGTCTTAAACTCTTATATATTAAGTCGCACAGATAATGAAAAATTATTAAAATAAAACTTTATTAAAGAAAAAGTATTTTAAAACTAAATTTTAAAAAGATTTGGAGATGAAATTATATCTTTAAATTTATCTTTAAATATATTTTTGATTTGGAAAACAGGTTAATTAATCAGAAATGGAAATGATTGTTAATTAGTTAAATGTAAACCAGCCTTCAGCATTTAAATGTAAAAACACTAGTCAGATAGGAAAACAATAGAAACTGTTAGCAAATAAGAAGAAATCCCTATGGAATCGGACCTCAGCGAAAGGATCATTACATCCATGACGCAATGTTAATTCAATCCTTTGACAAAAATATAAAAAGGACAAGTTTTGGAAAGCATAGTTTAGTGACTGGAAATTGATTGATTATTGACGATGTAACAGCTAGGTGTTAGCGCTGGGGGGATTGAAAAAGACGCACAGCTTCAATCCCTTCAGTTCTGCTAAGAAAGAGAAAAAAATGGGCCATCGTTTATACAATGAGGACCAACTACACGAAAAACAAAATCTCCAAAGGATAAATAAATAAATCAACCGGATACTAATCTTCGGACGACGTGGGAATTCACGTTTAAACGGCCAGGAATATAATAGGATGAACTATTTCAATAACCGTAAGAACTTTAAAATTTATGAACAGTAAATTAAAAACTTTTCATATTTAAAATGATTTTAATATTATTCTATCTGACCAACAATATTTATTAATTGGTTATAATTTTATTTAATGTATTTAATTTGTAAAATCATTTCCATTTATTTATTTAATTTTGTTCTTTAAGTTGTTATGATTTCTGTTTTCCGTTAAATAAATTATAAAAAAATGTTAAACTTGAGTCGGGCGTGAATGGCTGTATCGATTTGTAAAGATAATTAAGGGAGGGTAATCTTGGGTTGTTCATTTTGTGGTTGAATTGGTTCAATGGATTGGATATATTTATGTAATTAGTAAATGTAATATGAGATCCGCTACGGGCAGGATTATAGATATACGCCACACACCCTCTGTTTGCCTATGGATGGGTTTGTAAGTCGGCAGAAGACCGCAGCCCATTCCTATGGAGTTTTTAGTTTATTGATCTACTTGCCCACAGATGTCACATTCCTGTGGGTGGAGAGTCAATGTCGTTTTTCTTTCTTCATATTGTTCAGATGTACATTCCTGACAATATAATTGTGTTGTCGTATCATGCTACATTGAATACATGAATGTATCAGATGGATTGGCGCCGGTTGATTGCGAAATGTGTTGCCTAGGGTTAAATAGGGATAGAATATTTTATTTTCGAATGCAAATCTATATAGTATATTCAGGCTCGATCCTATAAAACTATTAAATTTAAGTTGTTTATAGACGCTTGCATAGATTGGCTATCGGTTAAATATGTTTGCGTTTTCATATTTGATCGAAATATATAGACATTCGACAAATACTGATACCTTACGGTGAGTATCTAAAAGGTATTTATTCGGATGTCTTTTAAGTTATTGGTGACGATGCAGGTATCTTACGATGAATACTAGAGGGTTTCTTATATTTTCCTCTGCAATTGTCAGTAATCAATAACTTTGTATTTTGATCGTTTATGTTTACTTTGAAATGTTTTTGACCGTTGAAATCTATGTAACCGATCTATAGCAACATATTAAACAGGTTAATATAATCCCATCTGTGCGAACTTGATTAAAAATGTAAATTTATAATATAATAGTAACTCAATGTAAATTAAAGTAAAATCAAAGTTAAAAATAATGTTAAATGTTTAAACGTAAATCACTAAAATAATTTTAAACCTTATATATATATGTGCATAAATAAATCTGTTTGTATGATAATTACTGGCAGTGGCTTACTTTATTCTTTTATATACTAGTAAATGATATTATTAAATCTCTGCTATTCCACTGAGCTAGTGACAGTGGGCTAACGATCTAAATATGTAAATAAAGTGGAATCCTAACAGCGCGTATCTGCCTACTCTATAAATTTTTTATAGGCTCAAATGCCTAGATGGCGCCCTTTGGTAGTGCGGTGCGGTGCGATGCGATATCCCACTTCGTTTGGATCGTTATACTACCAAAACCAAAATTTTGTTTTACACTTTTGAGACTTTTATTTTCTGCTACAGCTTTACTTGATAGTTTAGAATTATACTTTCTTCTATCATTATCAACACTTTATCGTACCATTTTACAAAATGCAAGATGTTAAATCCTTTTTAAAGCTTCATTTTATATATCTTCATATTCCTTCTTTTCTTCATTAATCTCTAGTATCTGTAAACATTATATTGGTCAATTGCTGCTTTTTTATACCAGCTATATTCATTGCAGTTTGTAAAAGTATATCAGTTATTTTCTTATTTATTTCATTCAAATCTGAATTATGTTAAAAATCTACTAATACTTGAAACAGATATGCAAGTTTTTCATTAGAATGTTTTTCAAGATTAGGAATAACTGGAAATATTGTTTTTCATAATAATTTTTGTCTCTAGTTTTGCATTAACATGTATCTTACATCTTATTAATGGTTGATTAACTTCTTGTGAATAATTTATTAAGAACATTACAATCATGACAGGGAAACTATAATCAAATTATGCTGTAGCTTCATTTTGATGATTCCATATTGCATTTCCTTTAACATTTTTATCAAAAAAGTATTGATAATATAAAGTTTTTTTTCTTTTTCTGAAAACTCTGGAAGCCTATGTTCTATCTCATTTCTATTACCATAATCAAATTTACCTACCACATTTTCTTCTTTCATTTGTTTACCAATCCTTGCATTAAAGTTTCCCATAACAAGGTTAGAATGTTGTTTAGTCTGATAAAATTATTTTGTACATCCATATAAAAATCTTTTACTACTTTCACTATAACTTGTTGGGGCATAAACCTAAATTATATGCATTTGGTATCTGCAATTAAGTTGAATATATATTTTGCCATTCTGTCCAATACATAATCAAGCTGCACAATGTTGTTCTTCCACTTTTTATATAAAATAAATTATATTCCACTTGTAATTAAAATATTTGTGCCTTTACAATAGATTACTTGTCCATTATTTAAATTAATTACTTCTTCTCCTTTTCTTTTAACTTCATACAGTCTAATAATGTTCCACTTAATATAAGACATTTCTTCATCCAATTCTTGCCATATTCTTTCACTTGAAAGTGATCTGTAGTTGTAAGTAATCTAAATAAAAATGTCATCAGATTAAAGCCTGGGTCTGTAATCAGGGGATTTTTAACAACCTCCTCCTTTAACCACCAATGCTACCTTGTCGGATGAATTTGCAGCCTTCTGTGAATGTTGGCCATGATTTATTTTTGTCTGTCATGATTTATATATATTTAAAAAAATGTTCACTCACACATTTATTCTGCCTTGTCAGGTGACTGAGAAGAAAGACATCTCAGATGTAAAAATCCAGTAATCTCGCACACACATTGACTAATTAGTTTTGGTGAGAAGCCCATCCATGTTTGTATACTATATGGATAACCACATAGTAATAACAGCTGCAATAACAAGAATGTATGGACAGGATATTAGATATTTATCCTGTTTAGTTACTTTAAGATCTCCAAGAGGAATCAAATGGTCTCTTTTCAGTTAACAGCAAACTCCTTCATGCAGTCATTTCATTCTGTAGACAATTTTACATATTCACGAAGGTTATACTTTATTACACATTTTCTATGATATATATTATAGATTATTCTTATATATATATATATATATATAAGAATAATCTATAATATATATATCTATAATATAGTTCTATATATATATATATATATATATATATATATAGAACCACCTACCTTCTTTCTTTAATAAGAATAAAGAATATAAATTTTTTTTTCTCATTAACAAGCTGTCCTACATCTGAAGGTTTCTGGTCATTCAGGTGGAGTGAACAATATCATTGGTGGTGAGCCACCAATAATATAAACACTTTGCTACCAAATTAAAACCCTGGCCAACCAAACACTTTAATTATTTTAAGGAAATCCCTTTAGGTGCCTGTTAATCATGGAGTAATTAATGCATCGGCTCGACCAGCTGGACCAGCAACGAATCTAGTACCTGAAATCCCAGCTAGCTCATTGAATTGTAGCTGTCTTAAATAGAATTTTAGAATGGGCTTTCTGCACAATAAAACTTATGCATCATTCAAAATCTTTATTTCAAAAATACTTCCTATTTTTTTATCTTCAACTTAAATCACTTCTTAATAACAATTAAATATTTCAATCGCCACTATATTTCCATAAATTAAACACATTATCTCATAATAAATTTATATGATCTTTCTATTAACATAAATATTTCAATATCATTTTAAATCTCACTCTTTTTTCTTAAATAAGCATTTTATATCATATTAAAAGCATATGATTATTTAGTAATAAATATGTCAATACTAATTTAAACCCCTCTCTTTTCTTTAAATATTCACTTTGTCTCATAATACAAACACCCACACTCTTTTCATTGAGATAAATATTTTAATGCATTTGAAATAAAATAAAAAATACAAAACATATTTAATTAAAATTCACACACATGCACAAATAATAATTCTGTATAAAAGTTGGACAATGGAGCTAATATAATTTATACCCTGCAGATAATAATTCGTAAAAAGTTTAAAGTTAAAAAAAAAAATTATTCACTTATCTACCACGCTTATAAATCAAGAATTGGAGAATAAGAAAATGAAATGTTACCTAAAATTTGATTTTGGTTTGATGTGAGTATGACAAAATGTAGCTTCTGTAAAATGTTGGTTCCAACCGGTTAGCGCTAGTTCCTTGTAGATTTTTCTTTAATTTGTGGTATTATATGAACTTTCGTGGATCTCGGCATGGACACTCCATTGTTCCTTAGACTTCACACAAACATGGTTTGTCATTTGAACTATCTGCTCGTGGTATCACAGAGAAGATTCTGGCTGGTTGCACAATATAATGGGTTCAGCCATGCCTTAATTTCTTTGAATAGTAGCTACTGCAATTTTCTGGAATCAATCAATTTATTATGCAATTTATTTCCAGTTAAATTTCTTTCTACCTTCATTAATTTTATTATTTGATCTAATTTATTTCCAATCAACTTTATTTCTAATTTAATTAATAATAATTTATGTCTCTAATTATATCTTATATAATCTTATTTTACATTTTTTATAACAATACACAGTTCTTTTTTTTTATACCCAGCGCTTCTTAATTTGCAGATCCATCCTGCATTCGATTTCGCTCCAATTGGACTTCTGTTTCTTTTATTTAAGGTATCTGATCCCTTCCATTGGTCGTTGGTTTAAGTGAATAGTAATTTTTAAATTCTTTGTTAATTTTTTTTTTATAGCCATTTAATTAGATTTGCTTTGGTTTTATTACTTTAGCTCTCTATTGGCTTTTAAAATTCCTTTTCTTTCTTCAAAATCTATTTATATACAAACACATTCAATCTTTTTATTATAAGACAAAATGGACTCTTTCTTTTTTTTTTTTTAGTTTTATTACGAATTAATTAAAAGTAATATTAAATCATTTTTATTTCACTTCTTTTTTATTTTATTTTTAAAATCTTACCCTCCTTTTCAAAATCTTTTATTTCCTTTCTTTAAGAATAAATCCCCCTACCATAATCTTTTATTTTTAATTTATTTTTTCTTTAACTTTTAAAACTTTTATTCTACTTTAATTTTTTCGTTTGATTTTTAAAGACGAAATTTACTAAATATTTTTATTCTTAAAAAATACTAAAACATTAGGTCACGATGTACCTCGGTAATATATATATCATTATCAACCATTATCAATCCACTGTAGGATGAAGGTCTCTCCAAGCTTAATCCATCTTCTCCGATCTTCAGCTTCTCTTCTCCACATCACCCCTGCACACTTTCTCATTTCATCCATCCATCTCACATGTGGTCTCTTTCTGGGTCTTTTACAATATCTTGGAATCCAGTTTAAAATTTCAATTGTCCATCTATTATCATTTCTTCTAGCAATATGTCCAGCCCAACTCCACTTCAATCTTTTAATTTTTTCAATGAGGTCAGTAACACCTGTTTGTTCTCTTACCCATACATTGCGTTTTCGATCTCTTCTTGTTACTCCCAACATACATCTCTCCATACTTCTTTGAGTGGTCTGAAGTCTCTGTATTGCTCTTGTATTAAGTGTCCAAGTCTCAGATCCATAAGTATAAACTGGTAAAACACATTTGTTAAAAACCTTCCTTTTCAAACACATAGGAATTTTTCCTTTTAGTATCAAGTTATTTCTACCAAAAGCACTCCAACCAAGTTTAATTCTATGATTAATTTATTCCTACTTTCATCTGATAATTCCTGCAACATATCCTGCAGCTCTAAAGCATTATTTGCAAAAACAACTACATCATCTGCGAAATCTAAATGACTTAAATAATCTCCATTTACTTTCACTCCTTTAGTTTCCCATTTTAATCCACAAAATACTTCTTGCAGCACTGATGTAAAAAGTTTTGGAGATATGGAGTTGCCTTGTCTTACACCTTTCTCAATGTTGACTTTCCCAGTATCATTATATGCATTTTTATAAATATTCTTCAAAATATGACAATATCCTGGATCTATACCTTGCTGATCCAATACTTTAATCACCGAAGAAATGTTTATAGAATCAAATGTCTTTTCATAATCTACAAATCCAAAACATAATCACAACTCATATTCATTTGTCCTTTCTATAACTTCTCTCAACACCTAGATATGATCGACTGTACTAAAACCACTTTTAAATCCAGCTTGTTCTCTTGGTTGGTGGAAATCCAATGTTCTCTGTAGATGAGTTGTAATTATCTTGGTAAAAGTTTTATATAAAACTGACAAAAAGCTGATAGGTCTGTAATTTCTAATATCTTCTTTATCACCTTTTTTAAATATTAATATTATTACTGCATTCTTCCAATCATCCGGTACATCTTTATTATTTCGATATTTGGTATATAACTTTGCTAAAATTTTATCTATTTCTTCACCTGCTTCTTTTAATATATCAATTATAATTCCATCATTACCTGGAGACTTTCCCTTTTTCATACATTTAATTGTGTGACTCACTTCTTCATTTAAAATTCTGGGCGATTCAGAAGATGTAATAGATATAGGAGGTACTTGTTCTTTATTACTATATAATTCTTGTACATGAATAAGCATTTATTTTATAACGTCTTGCGTGCGATTATAATTACGATAGACGGTATTCATTTATTAATAACATTCTTACAGCGTCTGTGCAATTAGCTTAACTGGCTGTCATTCTATCATAATATATAATTCTTGATAAAAATCTTCTACCAATTTCATGATGTCATCTCTCTTTTTAGTAACAATTCCATCTTTTTTTCTTATTGCAGATATAAATTTCTTACCAATACCAAAATATTGTTTTACATTCTTAAGACTTTTATTTTCTTCTACAGCTTTCCTTGCTAGTTCACAATTATACTTTCTTATATCATTTTCAACTCTTTTCCGCACCATTATACAAAATTTGAGATATTCAATTCTTTTTAATGCATCATTTTTGTATATCTTCATATTCGTTCTTTTCTTCATAAATTCTCTAGTCTCAGTAGAAATTTTATTGGTCAATTGCTGCTTTTTTCTACCAGCTATCTTTGTTGCAGGTTAAAAGTGTATCAGTTATTTTCATATTAATTTCATTCAAATCTGAATCATGCTCAAAATCTACTAATACTTGATACTGAATTCTAAGTTCTAATTTAAATTCATTAGAATGTTTCTGAAGATTAAAAATATCAACTGTAAATATTGTTTTTCTTAATAATTTTTGTCTCTCTAGTTTCACATTAACATGTATCTTACACCTTACTAATCCATGATCACTTCCTGTGTTAAATTTATTAAGAACATTACAATCTTGAAATATGTATTTCCTATTAGTCAAAATATAATCCAATTCTGCTGTAACTTCATTTGGATGCTTCCATGTCCATTTCCTTTTAATATTTTTCTCAAAAAAAGAATTCATAATATAAAGTTTTTCTTTTTCTGCAAACTCCACAAGTCTATGTCCTCTCTCATTTCTATTACCATAACCAAAATTACCTATAGCACTTTCATCTTTCATTTGTTTACCAATTCTAGCATTAAAGTCTCCCATAATGATTTTAAAATGTTGTTTACTCTGATCAAAAGTCTTTTGTAGATCCATATAAAAATATTCTACTACTTCATCACTATGAGAACTTGTTGGGGCATAAACCTGAATTATCTGCATTTGATATCTGCTATTAAGTTGTATAACTAATCTTGCCACTCTGTCTGATACACCATCAATCTCCACAATATTGTTCTTCCACTTTTTATTTATAATGAATCCTACTCCACTTGTATTTCCAATATTTGTGCCTTTATAATAGAGTACATGTCCACTTTCTAAATCAATTGTCTCTTCACCTTTTCTTCTAACTTCACAAAGTCCAATAATGTCCCATTTAATATAAGAGAGTTCTTCTTCTAATTTTTGCAATCTTCCTTCACTTGAAAGTGATCTGCAGTTGTAAGTACCTAAACAAAAAGTCATCATCAAATGGCAGCCTGGATCCACAATCAGGGGATTCTTAGCACCCTCCGCCTTCGGCCACAGACCGCTGCCTTGGTTGGTGACTTTACAGCCTCCTGGGAATAAGGGCCATGCTTTATTTTTGTCTGTCATAATTGTATATATATATGTATTGGAAACATATTTATCATTTACACAAACCTTCATTCTGCCTTATCATGCACTGAGAAGAAAGACCATGGTGTTTCTTGATCTTAAACTCAGAGGTAAAAAGCCAATAAACTCATGATGCTGGCTAATGCATGTTGGTGAGCAGCCCATCCATGTTTGTATACTATATGAATAATCACATAGTAATAACAGCTGCAATGGCAAGAACGTATGGAGTAGACATTAGGAATTTGCCCTGCTCATTTCCTTTAAGGCCTCCAAGAGGAATCAAAGGGTCTCCTTTCAGTTAATAGCAAACTCCTTTCTGCAGCCATATATATATATATGTTAGCAACAAATGATTTGGACATTACGTGGTAATATGTGTATTTTGGGTTTATTAAAATTTCCAATTCAGTCACAGCTATATGCAACTGGACACTCAATGTTGGAATAGGTATTTATGGATATACTCATTATACAGACGTAATTTAATGCATTTGCATATAATAAACATTATTTTTGAATTGTGATTTTGGAGTTAAAAAGTAATAGATTCTCACATGTGTTTGTTTCTAAGGTATGTGAAATAATGCAAACTTTTATTACAATAAAACACTTTGTTATTTAACAAGGTAATTTAATAGAAAAGTTAGTTTTTAAATTCAGAAAATGTTGTCAGCGGATTAAAAAAAATAAAAAAATAAATAAAACTGATTTGTGCTGGCCACTATTACAATTATAGTGAATTTAGATGTATAACTGAGAATCATTGTTGATATGGAAATAAACTATTTTATCAATATTACTTCATAGATTTGTATATTGAAAAATCACAATATGTATTTTGATAATAACAAACCATTTTTGGGGTTAAAGTGCTAATTATTTAGGTGGTTTATGTTTTCATAATAAATTTGTTTATGAATACTCAGTAATTCAAAAGTTTAATAGTCCGTGTATTACATTGACACTGTATATCTGCACAGTCACTTTGCCATTCTCCATATATATGCAACTAATTCATATGCTTAACATATGGTGTTAAAGATTTATTCTTATTGTAAAATAATCATCCTCATATTGATATTTTATATAATAAAATTATAGCTTTACTGCACTTGTTCACATTACTTGTTCACCAAAATCCAATGTACATCTATATTAGTAATATCATCGATAAGATCATCAGTCACTTCAAAGAAAGAGAGTAATGAATGCTTTTTTCCCTCATACTTGATCCAGCTTCTCATCTGTACATAGAAGTCCATGCTTGCTCTATCAATTAATACTCTGACAGGATTGTAGGCTATGATATTAGAAATAAAATCATGTGCAAATATAGTGCTATAAATTATTGATTAGTCATCTGCTATAAGAGAAAGTGAATAATAAAAACCACATTAGTATAATAATTTCATTGCAAATAACTTCTACTTAAGTAATAAATAAAACAACTAAACCAATAGCCTCTAACACTGGTTCCATTCTCAAAAAATATGCATACTGCATATAATTTTGTTGCCTGGTTAAATAAAAGTAGATATGATCATGGATTTTATCATTTTTTCCATTTTAAAAATATTTATTCATTCTAGTCATAATTTCATTTTTCTCATACTGATAATTTAGACTAAAGAATTTTCAGTCTATCACAATTACTCATAGTGCAAAAAATTCACTATAAATTCTATTAATCAGCATTCCAATAAAATATTTGAAAAATCTACTAATATTTTACTTCATCCATCTCTTCTTTTAATACTTCAAACAACAGAAATATTCAGTATTTAGGTTTGTATATGCTTTAACACAAGTCATAAATTCAAAAGAAAGAGTTACATCTTTAGTCTAGCGTTTCAAAAAATAATCTGCTTCAAGGCTTATATTATCTCATCAGTAGGCCAATTGGTTGGAGCATGAATGTTCAATTCAAATGGTGTTGCATTATGCAGAAATCATCATTGTTTTCAAAAGTGTATATATATATTAGAGACTGCCATTGCATATATGCAGAAATCATCATTTCCTTCATGGATCTTATAGATTTGTTGAACCCTTTGTGTGACCTTTTACCTTTGCTGTTAAAATTTATATGTAACTTTTTTTAAATATTTTCCGCAGGAGAATTTCTGTTCTCCTACACAAAGAATACTCTCCTCTAATATATATATATTCACTATTGTAATTAATTACTAAATACTTTGAAGCTTTTTTTTTTTTCAATTCAGAATATGTTGCTTATAGTAATATTTAATATTAAACATTAAATAATCCCACATGGTTAAAAAATCCAGTACCGCCCTCTGTGAACTAATATATAAATACATTAGAGTTCGAACTCTAATGTATTTATATATTAGTTCACAGAGGGCGGTACTGGATTTCTTAACATGTGGGGTGGTTTCATGTTTAATATTTGTATATTTATTCCAGTATAGCGCAATGCACTGGGATTATTTTGTAATATTTAATGTATATTTGTTTAATTATTTACATAAAAAATGTCTAAAGCCAAATTTCAATAGAAATAAAAGAAAAACTGAAATTTATTCACAAATAATTATTTATAAAATGTATAAATCAAATATAATACCAAGTGTTTCACATTATTTCTTTATGATTTATTGAAAAAAGAAAGTTTTATTCTCAAGTTAATGAATACTAAGCATGTATTATAATTTCATATTTTTACACTTTATCAACGTGTGAAACTTTGAGGTACATATTCACATTATTCTATTATTGAGTTGTACACACTCCAACAAAATAGCACTTAGTGTCTAAGTTTCAAAACAATTCCTTTCATAATTCTTTCCATGTATGTAATATATTTATTGTAATTTTGTCTTCTCATAGAAGGTCATAGGTGCAATGTGATGTATACATAAATGTTATGTGTGTACATAATTTCAAATATATTTAATAAATTAGGTTTAATAATATTTGAATTAAAGTACACACACTTTTGTTAATCCTTCATGAGATAATAATTTTGTAACATATAATTTTAGTATTTACTCATAAATTTAAACAGAAAAAATTGAAAAATTCAATGTTGATACTTTCCCTTTATAATCATTTAACAAAACTAATCAAACATTTATTTGAAAAAATTTATTTAATCAAACCACAAACAAAATCAAATAATTTGTTCATTCCATACTAAGTAAATATAATACTTGAAGTAAATTACTTTATTTTTTTTTAATAGTTTGACAAAATTGTATATGTATAAACAATAATTATGAGATAAATATCTTGGTGATTATAAAACATTCTTTATAATTGGAAAGTACCTCCTGTAATTTTAGTTACATTTTTTCGATTTTATTTTCTTTTTCAACATCTATTAGAATGTGATTTCAATCAGATACCTATTAACCAAACAATACTAAATATATAAGTTTTTTTAGATATAATTTATTCACAAGTGGAAAAAATATTCTTTGGTCTCTAAAAGCAATTTAAGTTTTATTTAACTTTCGTCTGATATTTTGGGTCATTATGTAAGTAATAAATACACTATTAGAAAAAAAAAAGTCTTATTATTGTTGGATTAAATATTATTTATAACAGAAGAAAACATGCATCGATAAATAGTAACGTATTATAACCTGTATAAAATTACCTAGCTCAGTCAGTGGTCACACTATGCAATAATTGTATTTCAAATTGATAATTATTTAGATTGTAGACTACACTATATTATAATACTGATAACAATCTTTATTTAAAACCTAATTAATTCAGATAGAATTTAAGACAAAAGAAAACAAACAAGATCATCAGCTCAAACATCATAAATCAATTCATTACTCCAAAATAAGCTACAATAAGCAGTGAAATCATATATCACTGTCCTAAAAATGATGTATGACTAAAATATCCGTTTAATTTATAATTGAATAAAATACCAATATCAAATAAATAACCAACTAAGTTTTTTTTATACTTTACCAATCATTTAATTTTGTAATGTAATATTTATGAGAAAATTTAATGTTATTACCTAACTTAATAAATTAGTTTATAAATGGTTGTGATAACATTTAGAGGTTGTTTTAGAAACTTAAAAAATCTATAATGTTTAAATAAAATAAACTATTAATCAGTTTTATATCTAGTTTAATAAAACATTAAAAATAATTTATCAAAACTCTACTTACATCAATATACTATTATTGCGTATGTTATCTATTAAAATAACATTTTTAATAATAACATATTATCAGTAAACCCATTAAATAACCTCTCATTTACAATATCTAATAATAATATTTAAACAGCATTAATCTGTTGCACATGCGCTTTGGATTTTAAATATAAAATGAATGAATACTAACACTTCAACCACATGATAAAGTCTTTGGAAAAATAGAATGGCCATCTATCTTTTCGAACCCAAACACTTTTGTATGGGCAAATATTAAGTGTTTGAAAGTGAAAGCATGAAGATATTAAATAATCACTTTAAATTACTTTTACATGCTTGAATGAATGACGCTGGTGAAATTTATTAGAATTTAAGATACATCATTCTTATTTGAAATTAAATGTATTTCAAATAAGAATGACATATCTTAAATTCGAATAAATTTCACCAGCATCATTCACTCAAGCAAGTAAAAGTAATTTAAAGTGATTATTTAATATCTTCATGCTTTCACTTTCAAACACTTAAGATTTGCCCACACAAAAGCGTTTGGGTTCGAAAAGATAGATGGCCATTCTATCTTTTCCAAAGACTTTATCATGTGGTTGAAGTGTTAGTATTCATTCATTTTATATTTAAAATCCAAAGTGCATGTGCAACAGTTTAATGTTGTTTAAATATTATTGTTTATAAAAAAAACATTGCGCTATATAAAATAATTGACTTATTTACATACATTTAATATCTAATAATATAATATCAAATATAAAATAGGTTTTACTGGATATTTATCAAATCATGATAACTAATCCTATCCATCTATTTAAGTTTCCTCTAAATCAATTATTAAAATGGATTTTATAACAACTAAACCATATAAAACATTTATTGTCCTTTTATTTAAATCAAAGATAGGCATTAAAATTTAATTGTTAATTAAATTTACATCCACCTCAAAGAAGTTTAAAGATAATTAAAGCACATCATTCTGACTAAAGAGAGAATAAAATCTATTAAG
Source organism: Epiperipatus broadwayi (assembly GCA_028023455.1). Lineage (NCBI taxonomy): Eukaryota > Metazoa > Onychophora > Udeonychophora > Euonychophora > Peripatidae > Epiperipatus > Epiperipatus broadwayi. The sequence continues at coordinate 729,586 of JAQFVV010012697.1, forward strand.
ATCTTTTTTAACTGGACAATATAAGATCTTAATAATTAAATATGAACTAAGAAAATTCTTTGTACAATTGATATTAACCCAGATAAAACAAATAAATATTTCAATATAATGAAAATATAAAACTTATATCTATTAGGTTTAACAATAATCATATATTAAAATATACATGTATATAACCATATTTCACTTATTTGTAGTTGTTTGATGTTAGATTAAGATTTAAGTATCAAAAATGACCTTGCACACTTAGAAAATAATTAGACAGGTTTATTAGATTTAAATTACATTTTAATTTATTAATTTATAATAAGGGATAATAATGATAGTAATTTTTAAAAATAAACGATGTATGCAATTGACTAAAAGTGTACCCAGTTAAGAAGTATAAATACTATTTCTCTTTAATATAAAATAAATTTGATTGTCTATTACACTATAAAATTAATAAATAATAATATATGTATGGGTCACAAAATATGTTGTAGGATAATGAACAGTATAATATGTTGGAGAAATTTCAAGATATCTTCCCTAGTCTTTAAATGAAATGTATATTGAAAAATATGACTAAATAAGTAACTTTATTCATATATTGATAAGAGATATAAATAATAGAACTAACACAAAATTTATTGTATTTTAACTCTTCTGTACAAATATTTGTAAGTTAAATTTTAAATTAAAAGATAATGAATATTTTGAAATATTGTGTCAGGAATCATTGGACAAGAGTTTACACTTTAAAAAAAATAAATTTCTCCAACCTTTTATTGTGTGGATAGCTTATCATACAGTAAAATATATACATTATTTGATGTTATGAACAAACATACATTTTTAAATGAAAAATACATACACAGTTATCATACCACAAAAGTGAATATTTTATTTTTTCCTTTTACCCAGTGTTCCATGGTAGCTCCTCATTTCCTTCTTTCTGATTTAAATGCAGAAAAAACTATTCCCTTGAAGTAGAAAAGAGATAATCATAAATAATAATATTAATAACAACAACTGAATATCTTTTACTTCAATATCTTTTCTTTTTAGTCAAATACATATCCAATTTGTTTTATAAAAAGTAGTTAGTTAGATGAGGTAACATTATACACTACTGGTTTTTAATATTTATTTGCAATGATATATGAAGAGATGTTCTTCCATTGACTAAAATTCAGTTATAATCCAAATGAGTAATAAATGCTAGCATTTTTTCCCAAGTAAATAAAGTGAAATATAAAATACTTAATATCACATAGAAATTAAAGTAATCTATCTTATAAAATTTCTTCATGAAAAAGACAATATGGTTATATACCTCATTAGGTTTGTATTAATCACAAATGTATGGATGAAATGTCACATTTCAATATTAGAATATTTTATAACTAACTTGTAAGACAACAAATTTTGATGTTTTTTTCATCTTTTAAAATACATTCTGCCATTTTTCTTGCTATTTTATCGATGAACTGCTCTTAATTGAATGGACAGACAATTTAATTATTTATTCTTCCTTAATTTTAGAAATTAATCATTTTTAAAATAAAATTGATAAATTTTAAAGATGAATGTAAAAGTGACCATTCTGCACAATGACAAAAGTTATAAGAACTAGAGTTAAAGTGATTCAGTTCTATTCATAACATCTCTTTGCTGTTGTTAATGTTACTAAGGCAACTGTTCAGTTGAACTCAATAGTGACTCAATCCACCTTAATAAAATTTGGCTCCATCAAATAAATGCAGTAAAAATAAAAAGCTTTGCAATTTCAATATTATTTTCTATTTATGACCAAAACAAATAAATTCACATGACATTTTTTATCAAACCATTGTAAAATTCCAACATAATCTCTAACCTAAAGCAATTTATTCTAAAACTTCACTGCTACTATTATAATTATTCATTTCAATAATGTATTATAGAGTATTTCTATTTTTTTCTTAGGTGTCAAAGTGTCAGCTGGGAAGCGAACTCTGGGACAACTGCTTGTAAGGCAGTTGCACTAACCACTCAGCCACCAACAAACACTTGACATGTTTTTTTATATTACTTTCTTGAAGGTTTTCCAATAACCTGTATTGAGTCACTGCCATGTGGAACATCTCATTTCATGAAATCAGTACATTATTTATTTCAATATTATATCAGCAGCATTAGTTTTAAAAATGCAAGGAGAGTTCTTTATTATATGTATGAATGATGCAATTTATAATTATAACTGCTACCATATTAAACATTAGTTGTGTACACAATTGATGAATGTAATTTTACAATTTATCATTCTTCATATATTTTTGTTGTCAGTATCTATATGTGTAATATAATCCATTTTGTGGTCAATCATGTCAAACCCTGAAAAGAGTTTTAAAGAATTTTAGCAAAAACGCTTTTGTATTCAACTGAGAGAAAAAAATATGTTCAATGCTAAACATAAACCACTATGATAATCCTAGAATAATCTTTCTAATCAAATAAAGGAAAATAATACTATTTAAGGTATCTTTATTTTTTCAATATTTTATAAGAGTGATCTTGAAATTTAAAATGGATTAACTTATATCTGTAGTGTATGAATACATTTTCTTGAATATATTTTTATAGTTTATGAGTTAATTTGTTTAAATAGTTGTTATATTGTTTTATCATAGAAGCTTTCATAATGAAAGATGAGTCTGGCAAATACTATTATTAGATTGTATGATTTCTGTTTTGCAAGCCTGCTTTAATTGTCTAATTATTTGATTTAATCTTCATTCATTTTTTAGACTTTAAAAATACACTAAAATTATCTTTATATTGCCATATATTATATATAGGTGTGCATTGGTTTGCATATTTCGAACTGTGTATATCTAATACATGTATATTTAATTTAGTCCAACAAACACTGACATTATATCACATTTATGGAAATCTTTATCATAGGCCTAACTCAGCCAGCAACTCAAATTTTATTATTTGTATTATTTTTGTAGCAATATGCACAAACAAATAAAATGTCATCTTGTATAATCATAAATTAATTAGTCTGAATTTTGTCTAAAGAATTTGATATAAAAATAAGATTTAATTTCTTTCTATTTATGCTTGAAAGAAACTCAAAGCAAAATAGTTAATTTATATATCAAGTGACTCAAAAGATAAATTAAATAACATAATAAATATATTTTTGCTTATGTGAGTTTGATGTGGTTAATTAGAAATAAGGAAAATTATTATCAATTTTACTTTGATCAAATAATTCTCAAATTTTAATATACATTTTGTATTTTTTATCAATTTAAAATATATACAAGTGTCTCTGTTTAAATTCATTTCATTATTATTATTATTATTATTATTATTATTATTATTATTATTATTAGTAGTAGTAGTAGTAGTAGTGTAGTAGTAGTAGTAGTAGTAGTAGTAGTAGTAGTAGTAGTAGAGTGGGAGAGAGGGAGAGAGAGAGAGAGAGAGAGAGAGAGAGCAGAGAGAGAGAGAGCAGAGCAGAGAGGCAGGCAGAGCAGCAGCAGCAGTAGTAGTAGTAGTAGTAGTAGTAGTAGTAGTAGTAGTAGTAGTAGTAGTAGTAGTAACATTGCTAGGCAATTCATATAATGATCGAGCACTAAAAGTGTCGGAATTAAAATTAATCTGATTACCATGCAAACAGAGTAATATAAATCTTTTTTTTCGATTCGAACCTTCAAATTTCTGATTATTATTATTGTTATTACTGTTGTTGTAGTTGTTGTTTTTTCATTATTTGACAAAATATAATAATATGGTGATAAGTGAAAGTTAAAAAAAAATAGTTGACTTGTTGGCAGAAGCTAAATTATATGAAAGGAAAATACAATAGTCTTTATTAGTTTTTTTTTTTAAAAAGTAAGTTGTTGATGTATATATATATATATAAAATAAGTATATTGTAATACTGATAAGAATATATTAAGTGATAGGATTTGGATTCTTTTATAATGTTTACTTAAAAAAATAGAAGAAACTTAGAATGAAAATAAAATAAAACTTGGATTTTAAACACTGGATTGTATTTTTGATCCTTCATATATTATATTGCTTTAATATCCAATAGATTACCTTCATTTTAAATTATATATATATATATAGATAGATAGATAGATAGATAGATAGATAGATAGATAGATAGATAGATAGATAGATAGATAGATAGATAGATAGATAGATAGATAGATAGATAGATAGATAGATAGATAGATAGATAGATAGATAGATAGATAGATAGATAGATAGATAGATAGATAGATAGATAGATAGATAGATAGATAGGTAGATGGATAGATAGATAGATAGATAGATAGATAGATAGATGGATAGATAGATAGATAGATGGATAGATATATAGATGGATAGATGGATAGATAGATAGATGGATGGATGGATAGATGGATAGATAGATAGATAGATGGATGGATGGATAGATAGATGGATAAATAGATACATAGATAGATTTAATTTCCATTTCACATGATTGATAGATTTTTACATATACAGATACATAAATAGATAAATAAATATATAGATAGATGACATAAAAATTTAAACGTTTGTGCTTGCCATATTATTGTTGTTGTTGTTATTGTTGTTTTATTATTATTATTATTATTATTATTATTATTATTATTATTATTATTATTATTATTATTATTATTATTATTATTATTATTATTATTATTATTATTATTATTATTATTATTATTATTATTATTATTATTATTATTATTATTATTATTATTATTATTATTATTATTATTAGTAGTAGTAGTAGTAGTAGTAGTAGTAGTAGTAGTAGTAGTAGTAGTAGTAGTAGTAGTAGTAGTAGTAGTAGTAGTAGTAGTAGTAGTAGTAGTGGTAGTAGTAGTAGTAGTAATAATAGTAATAGGAATAGGAATAGTAGTAGGAGTAGTAGGAGTAGGAGTAGTAGTAGTAGGAGTAGTATTAGTAGTAGTAGTATTAGTAGTAGTAGTAGTAGTAGTAGTAGTAGTAGTGGTCGTGATACCAGTAGCAGTAGTTTAAAGTGTAATTTTGTAGATCAGGCTCTTATATTTCCTGATTCTTATCATCTATCTTTGGAATTTGTAATAGATGGATCATATGAGCATATACAATATATTAATAATATGTTCAAAGATTATAGATATGGAAATTATTATGTTCTATGTAATGTTTTGGTGAATACTGATTGGAGTGTAATTTTGGTGGGAAATGATCCAAATGAAGTTGTAAGTTTATTGATGTAATTCAAAATTGTTTGACTTATTATATTCCTGTTAAATGTTCACAATGTAATAATTATAAATATCCTACATGGTTCTCTAAAGAATTATGTAAAAGACTTAATAGAAAACATAAATATCATACATTATTTAAATTAGCCAATGATAAAGAATTATATAAGAAATTTAGTGCATTGCATGTTCAGACAAAAATTACTATGAAAAGAGATTATGATAATCATTTAAATAGCATTGAAAATGGTTTTAAACACAATCCACACATGTTTTGGAATTATATTAAAAATTTAAATATTATTGGGAATAAAAGTTACAAAAATAATTTAATACCGTCTTCAATGAATGAGTTAGTTAGTCATTTCACAAATATGTATTTAAATATTTCTGACATCGATATGATTAATATTGAATCAAATCGTAAAAGAAGTTGGAATATTGATATAGATAAAATCAATATTATGGATGTCCTTAGTGCTTTATACAAACTTAAATCTAAATCATCTATGGGATATGATAATATTTGTAATTTTATTATTATGGATTGTGCAAACTCTTTGATAACTCTGTTACATTATATAATTAATTTGTCTATTGAAAAATGCATTGCCCCTGATATATTTAAAATCTCTAAGATTGTGCCTATTTATAAAAAGAGTCGTAGAACTGATCCCAGAAATTGTCTTCATTTGCTAGGATTTATATAAGATGTTTTTTATAATATATCATATATATATATATATATATATATAGGCTCAATGTTGATACAGATTGTGGGAATTGATTGACTGGGTTTGTTGGGTTGTCTCGTTTTCTTTTAAAGTTATATAGTTGATAAAGACTACAAAGTGTATAGTCGAAAGTCTTCTAAAAGAATATAATTTATATAAATTGTACGTATTTTAATATATATATTGTAACGATCCGAGAAAGACTTAAAACTCCACGCCATCTAGGCATTTGAACTAGAAAATTTATAAAGTAGGCAGATATAAAAAAATTTTTTTTTTTTTAAATTTTGATCCAGTCATTAGCCCATGTCACTAGCAGTGGAATAGCAGAGATTAAATAATATACATCTAAGATTTCATATTAAAAAATAAATAAAAAAGCCACGCCAGTAATTAACATAAAACATTTATTTATGCACATATATATAAGATTTAAAATTATTTTAGTATTAGTTTTACATTTTAATTTTTAACTTTTTTTAACTTTGATTTTGACTTTAATTTACCTTTAATTACTATTATATTCTAATTTTACATTTTAATTAAGTGCACAGTGGGATTATAGAAGCTGTTTTAATAGTTGCTATAGACGGTTACATAGATTACCGTTAAAAATTCAAAGTAAAATAAGCAAAATATAAAATATTGATTACTGACATTGGGAGGAAATTTATATGTACCAATAGTATTCACCATAAGATACTGCTTGCACCAATACTAAAAGACCCGAATAAATACATTTTAGATACCATAAGGTATCATTATTTATCAATGTCTATATATTTTGATCAAATATAAAAGAAACAATTAACCGATAAAAATCATCATCTATAAACAACTAATTTAATGCTTTTTATTTAGGTCGAGATGAATACACAGATTTGCATTGAAATTAAAATATTCTATCCCTATTTAACCTTAGGCTAAAATTCCATCAAACCCAATCCATCGATAATCGATGTATTCAATAATACAAAAGCACACAAAAATTAAAAAGAACCCAATCAGATAGGAATATTACATCTATCTAGAGAAGAAAAAAAAACCCAAAAAAACTCTCCGTCTTATAATTCCTTCCAAGGCAAACGGTGGTGCGATATATAAAGATTCTGCCGTACTCCGATTACATCTACTAACACACAATATATCCATCCATGACCCAATCTAACAAACAAAATAACCAAGATTACCCTCCCCTAATATAACTTACAATCTATACACCATTCACTTAGTTTAACTTTTTATAATTAATTTAGAAAAAATATAATAAAATAAAGAAAAAAATAAATAAATGGAAATGATTTTACAAAATAAATACATTAAATAAAATTATAACTAATTAATAAATAGTGTGGTAGATAAATAATATTGCAATATTAAATCTAAAGTTTAATTTACTTTCATAATTTTAAAGTTCTACGGTTATTTAAATAGTTCATCTTCATATATTCCTTGGTTTGAACGTAATTCCCAGTCGTCCAAGATTGGTATCTGTTGGGATTTATTTATCCATGGAGATTTTTTAGTGTAGTTGGTCCTAATGTAGAAACGATGTTCATTTTTCTTCCTTTCTTAGCAGAACGAAGGGATTGAAGCTTCGTCTTTTCAATCCCCTCACACTAACACCTAGCTGTTACATCATAATAATCATCAATAACTATCACTAATTAATAATTTCCAAATTTTCCTTTTATATTAATGGAAGGATTGACTTAACATACGTCATCGATGAGATGTCCTTTCGTTGAGGTCGATTCCAATGGATTTTTCTTATTTGCTAAAAGTTTCTATTGTTTTCAATCTGACTGTGTTTTTACATTTTAAATGCCCAAGGCTGTTTACATTTAACTAATTAACAATCATTTCCATTTCTGATTAATTAACCTGTTTTCCAAATAAAAATATATTTAAAGATAAATTTAAAGATATAATTTCATCTCCAAATCTTTTTAAAATTTAGTTTAAATCTTTTCTTTAACCCTTTTCCCGTCCGAGGCTCCTCGTCGACACTGAAATCACTCTAACTCAGTTCGTTTTCATAGAAAAATTCGTTAAATAGTATTGAATTCGTTTTTAAAAGTTCTGTACGATGGTGACATCTTCGATTTATTTTAGAAGTAAAAAATAGAAAAAAGATTTAAACTAAAAAAGAAGGAACATTATTTGTGATTGGTTCTTAGCATGCTCTCAGCCAAAAGACATTCTGATTGGCTGGAAAGAAAAAGAAACTGCCTGATCAAAGAAAATAAAGAAAAACGCTGAGATTTTCATTTGAATACGATTTAAATTATTATTAAATAATATTTATGGAAATTAAACATAATTTTCAGAGAGAATAATAAAAAAAAAATTATTTTCGAAAAATATTGAAGATTTTAGTAAAATATTGAAGTTGTAATAAAAAGAAATATTTACTTTTCTATAACGTAAAAGTCGATCTTTTTGTTTACATTATAACTTTTATGTTGCCGTATTGATTATCTTAGAATAAATAAATAGCAATTTATTTTTGAAAGAACTTTGTTGTCTTCACAACTAAAAATTAATTATATACTTTTTATAAATGTATCTGAGTTGAATTTAATATTATAGGCGAATATGTTTTAACAATAGGCTTTGTCTTCAGTTTGTGAGTTGGCCAATTAAAAGATTTGATTTTTATCTGATAAACCAATGATAAAATTAGGGTTTAAGGGTTACTTTTTTTAATAAATTTTTATTTTAATAATTTTTCATTATCTGTGCGATTTAATTAATATGTAAGAGTTTAAGATGATATTTAATTTCAATTTTTAATTCTTAAAGAAACTTTTTAAATGCGAACTTTTTAATTTACTTTCATGTTTAATAAATTTAAAAAAAAAAAAAAAACAATGTAACGAACGTCTATGCTCGTGATTTGTATATTATATATATAGGGTTAAGTTCTTGCCTAATTATCAACATGGTTTTGTATCTGGAAAGACTATTGATATACTAACTTAATGGTAATACCTAATCATATTGCTCATGCTCTTTCTGAGCAGATGCGACTTGATATTATTTATTTTGATATATCACAAGCATTTGATAATGTGACACATAATCACCTAATATATAAATATAAATGAACGGGAATTAGTTCTCATTTGATTGCATGGTTTATTGATTATTTGAAAAATAGCTGCTACTACAATTTTATGAATAAAGTTAACTCTAAGCTATCCAAAAATAAAATTGAGGTACCCAGGTTGGAATATTAGCTCCTTTACTTTTTAATGTTTTCATGTGTGATCATGATCAAAATATTAAAAAAGTGTGATATGTATCTATGCAGATGATTGCAAATTATTTAAAAGGATTAGCACATATGATAATCATATTGATCTTCAAAAAGATATTGTTCATTTCAAAGAATGGTGTAAATTTAATAATATAAAAATAAATATAAGTAAAACATATATTGTCATTTACAGGATTATATTAAAACAGATAAATCTATTTATCATTATAAAATTTAGGAAAATGCTATTATATATAAAGAAATTGTTTCTGATCTAGGAATTATATTTAAGAATCATTTTACTTTTAATGAGCATATACAATATATTATAAGTAAAGCATATAAATAGATGGGATTTTTTATTTTATTTAAGATTTGGCAGACACTTATCTTCTTATGTAAACTAGATGTTATTCTGTTTTCTTGTTGTATCTTTATTGGAGTATGAATCTCATATATGGAATTAGGATTTGCTTTATATTGAGTCAAAATTTCTAATGGAGAAAAAATGTATTAAGCTAGTAAAGAAAAAAAAATTAAATCTTAAAAAAAATCTAATTGAAAGTAGTCTAAATAAAGATATGGTATCTTTAAAAAAGTTAATTGATGGAAAGACTGATGTAAATGATTGTATATCTAAAATTGAATTCAGAGTTTCTTCACATTTTTTTTTTATGTCAAAGAATTGACAGGAAAGCTAATCTGGGCCGGCCGCCCGGAAGGCAGCCTTGCCAACCGCCAGGCCACCAATGCTTGCTTATTTACTAAGGGAAGTGTACACTTTTACTACTAAAAAAAGGAAAAATTATGTTATAAACAAATCTGTCATTAACAGATTACAAAAGTTAAATGATGAAAAATTCAATAACATTGATATTGTTGTGACTACTTTATAAATAATATTTAAAAAAAAATTGAATCTGCTGTAGGTAACATGTATGATAATATATATATAATCATATGTTGATTATGAATTGTAATTTTCTTTATTACATATTTTTATTAATATTAAAATATTGAATAAGGTTTTGTTTGTTGTATATTTATTTTGTAAACTTGTGTATTTCTGTTAAAGCAAAGGTGTTGAAATGCACATAATAAATAAGAATTGAATTATTATTATTATTATTATTATTATTATTATTATTATTATTATTATTATTATTATTATTATTATTATTATTATTATTATTATTATTATTACTATTATGATGATGATGATGATGATGATAAAGGAATGATAACTAAATTGAATCAAATAATTTTTTTATTCAGAAGATTATGATTTTATCTTTCTCACAGAAACTTAGCTTATTGGCCACATTTATGATGATACATTTCTAGATGATATATATATATAGTTTTTTTTTTTTGTGCGGACAGGTATCATGAATTAATTAAAAGAGGAGGGGGCATTCTTTATTGCCATTAGGAAAAAAAATTGTTCATAAATATGTGTTTTTGAATTTTAGATATTGTGAATCAACTTGGTGTGAGGTTTCCCTTGATCATCATAAAAAATTATTATTAGGTAATGTTTATTGCAAGGCCAGCCTTGTCTTTTTCTGACATGGATGCCTTATTTTGTACTTTTGAAGATTTTTTGATTGATTATAAAAAGAATACTATCATTACTGGAGACTTTAACATTCCTGAGTTATTTGATAATGCTTCTTTTGATATTTCTTCATTATCACACAAAACATATAGGATGTTACAATTCTTTAATTTTATGAATTTAAATGAGCATAATTCCCATTTAAATTCTTATAATCAAATAATTGATTAGGTTCCAAGTAACTTACCTGAGATTAAATGTTTTTATGCTTCATATTTTAATTTACCTATTGATTTACATCATCCACCTATTGAATTTGGTGTTAAAATAAATTATTTTAAGTGCCATGTTTCTTTAAATATTAAAAGATGTTATAAAAGTGGGATTATATGGGTCTGTGTAAGACAATTTCTAATTTTGATTGGAGCCCATTATATTTCTCAACAAATGTTAATTATAATATGGACTTTTTTAATCAAGTATTTAATGAACTGATTAATTTTATATACCAAAAGAAAATGTGATTATCACAATTATTATTTCCCTTTTTTATTCTTAGATAAACTTAAAAAAATATTAAACTGAAATTGTATCATCATAAGCAGTACATTAAAACATGAAATATACTGTTTTACAATATTGTTGCTAATTATAGAATATTGGTTAAAGCTATTCAGAAAATTGATTATCAAAACTATAGTAAACATATGGAGTTCAATTTGTCAGATAATCCTAAAAAATTCTGGTCTTTTATTAAAAATTCTAGCATTACTAAAATAAAGTCCCAAATGGATTATAATTCATCTTTAAGTGCTGAATTATTTGGAAATTTTCAACTGTCTGGGTTTAATTTGACTAATGGATGTTTTAATGATAACATTTTTATTAATTGTTTCAACAATAGTGATAATATATCAGCTGTCAAAGAACTCAAAACACATTCAAGTATAGGTTATGACAATATACTTTCTTTCATTTATAAAGGTTGTGCAGAATATATTGCTGTTCCTTTATATTATATTCTTAATTGTTCCATTAAAAATTGTATTTTCCTAACTCTCTAAAACTTTCCAAAGTTATACCTATTTTTAAAAATGGTTCAGATGATAATGTTAATAATTATAGACCATTTCTGTGCTCCATACAGTTGTATGCATAATTAAAAGATGTGTATAAGAAAAAATGTTACTGACATAAATATTTATTTGGTTCCTGTTCAACATGGTTTTTTACCTGGAAAATCAACTGAAACTAATCTTTTAACAATAACTGATCACATTGCTAATGCCTTTGAGAATCAATGGCATTTAGATGTTGTTTATTTTGATTTATTCAAGGCATTTGATAAAGTGTATCATTCCAAATTACTTCACAAAATGTACAAATTAGGTTTTTCTTATAATTTGGTTGCATGGATTGAATTTTTTATTAGAAAGAACATGGCTTATTTAAAGTTTAAGAATAATTATTTTAATCCATATTGTTGTATAATATAGGAGTACCTTAGTGTAATATTCTTTTACCATTATTGTTTAACGTTTATATTGATGAGTTGGGAGAGGGCTTGGAATTTTCACATATTTTATGTTATGTGGATGATTGTAAAATTTATAGGAATATTAACTCAATTAATGATTGCATATTACTACAAAAATGTATTAATAATTTTGTGAAATGATGTTAAGATAATAAAATGAATATTAATATGAGAAATGTTTAACAGATTCGTTTTCCAAAAAATCTGAAATTAGAATTTATCCTTATTATATTGAAGATCTTAATATAAAATTTGTTAATATTTAAAAATGCCTTGGTATTATTTTTTCAAGCAATGGATCATTTCATCATTATATTGAAAATGTAGTAAATAAAGCTTTTAAAATTATGGGTGCAATTTTAATGCATGGTAGACAATTTAATAGTTTTACAAAATATAAATTATTCCTATCTTTAATTTTGCCTATTTTAGAATATGGATCTGTTGATTGGAATACCAGTTCCAAACGAGATATTAAAATCCAATTGGTTTATGATAAATTTTTCAAGTATATTAAGTTAAATGATTATTATATATCCCTATACCTTTGAAGAAAAATGAGGGATATTCAAATTTTATATAACCTTGTCAAACAGAAAATTATATTAACTAACAAAATTTCGAATATTACTTTTATTTATTATTTACATAAACATGTTCATTTACTTTATTTTTTATTAAGGTTTGTCTCTCTAACAAATTAAAATTTTCATCTTTGTTTTGGTTGCCTAATACCTATAATAATGATTTTACTAAGGAAAATATTTTTAATTTAGTCTTTAAAAATGTATTACTTATCCTATAAAAAAGTATGGCATATAATTATACTAATAATTTGTCATTTTTACTCATTTATGTAAATTATTTATGTAAATTATTGTATCATTGTTATGGTGCAATTCTGTAATTGGCTTAATGCTGTAGTTTTGTATGGTAAATAAATTAAATAATAATAATAATAATAATAATAATAATAATAATAATAATAATAATAATAATAATAATAATAATAATAATAATAATAATAATAATAATAATAATAATAATAATAATAATAATAATAATAATAATAATAATAATAATAATAATAATAGATGAAATACACAGGCTTATATAAACCTGTGTCTATATATTGTGCCAGTCAAAATATGTTTATCCATCTAACATGAGCTGGAACTCACAAAATGTACTTCAAACCCAGTCAAGCCCAAGATTTAGGTCAGGGATCAGCCTGAATTCGAACCCACTCTCTAAGCCCCAGATCAAACACCTAGTGGTAAACATAATAGTGATGGCCCATGAGAATTAATCTTAATCTGGCCAACTAACAAAGCTGAGCAAAACAATGAGACATCGATTAACTAGGACTATATTAAAATATATATAAGCAAGGCTGTAATATGTGGAAGTGGATGAAAAGAAATTCGAACTACTCAAATAAGTTAGACAATAAAATATAATTTAATATACTGACAAATTATTATACATTTATAAATTAAGTACATTAGTATGTGCGTGAATGAGCAAGCTGTAGATAATTACAGTGTCATTCACGCTATTATTTCTCATATACTCTTTATTAGCTAAATAATATATTGCAAAGAAATACACATCTTTATTGGGTCCAATATTAAAATGCCAATCAGATATTAAAAAGAATTACATAATACTGCCATTAAAACTTTGATTTACTGTTCTGAAACATGGTGACGAACATATATATTTCTAGGAGCGTTCTGAAATTCATTATACATATGATATAAATTATTTTCATGCCATTGAGGTCGTGAAAATAAACAAAAGACAGTTAAAAGATTATATTTGAACTATGACAAAAATATTTAATGAAAATCATTTAACAATAGTAAGACGAACACTTTATTTTTCCCAAGGCATATAGATACTCTTAAATAGATATATAAATCACGATGGTGGGACTGTATAAGACTGAAATAAATTTAATTAATAAAATAGAAGTAGTTGGGATTTATATATATTTTAAGCAAAACTTAATTTTAATATTAGAGCATTAAAACTGGGCCATGAAGCAAAAGAGATAATAATAATACAAAGAAGTTTGCGGTGCTGACATAATAGCCTAAAATTACTAAGAGGAAAAGGTTGTGCTTCTGGATGAAAAACAAAATCTCACACCTCCTTCTTGGGTAGTGCTTAGAGAAAAGTGGATCGGCATGGCGTGGTCCAGACTTTTGCTGGTATAACCGATGCGATAGGCCTTTTATCTATGAAGTGTATATGCATAGCGTGTGCCAAGCTTACAGGATCACCGCCAGAGGCATTTGATACAGAATAAATGTGGTTCCAGATAGCTCAACTATCTATGGAATGAGAAGAAATCTATGGGTTCGAACTTGTCATAACCCCCAGATTAAGAAGCACATATATATAATCACAAAGATCGGCTATATGTCAGGAACGCAGTACGAATGACAAATGTCACTAACGACCTTGAAAAGTTTTATTGCTTTAAAAATAAATGACCTTTGTTTGAATACTATAATACGCCATGCAATTATAATATATATATATAGAGAGAGAGAATATTTCATTTAATAAAATATACGTTAAGATTTTACCTAGTAAAAAAAAAACATTAAGATTTACATTTCAAATTAATAAACTATACGTTAAGATTTGATTTAGTAAAAGAAACATTAAGATTCACCCCCATCCCTTTTCTGATATTTAAAATAAATAAATCCCACTTTCGTTGATTTTACAATAAATGAAATATATAAGTACTTTATTTGACATTTTAAGCATACATTTTAAGAGTATATATATAAAAAAACTAGCAGTTATATATATATATATATATATATATATATATATATATATATATATATATATATATATATATATATATATATATATATATATATATATATATATATATATATTGTGCCATTACAATTTGGTCACTAGCCAAATTTATAGTAATGTGCATGTAGAAAAGGTAAACCAAAAATCATCATCACATTTTTATATAATCATAAATGAAGCTGTAGGGCATCCAAGTTTAAACCCTACAAGGTCCAGTTCTAAAAGCTTTAAACAGAGAAAGAATGGGTCAACAATTACATGCTTTACTTGTTTGTGTGTTGACAGAAAGGTAATACACACATTTAAACTATTTAATATTTAATTTTTCTTTAAAAAGCAAAGTTATAATGCATACATATAGGCAATGTATGTGTAAATTATTTAATTGTTTTATATTTCAAATATTAAACATTTTAATTTTCTTTAAAACTAAGCTATGCTTGATCAATTCTAACATTTTATTCTATACTTCTATTTTGCTTTTCTTTAATTATAAGTGGGATTTAAAAGTTACAGATTTAATTAAATAATTGGGTTATAATTACTAAGCTAGCAATTATAGTATTTAAGGTTAGTTTATGAATGATTTGAAAGAATGCAGGATGTGTGTACATTACATACAAAATTTTACATTTCCTAAATATTGAAAGAAAAGGAAGTATTAAATCTGTTAAATTATTTTTTTTGTACAATTTTTTTTGTTAAAAGAGGAAATCTGTTTAATCAGATATCGATCTTTGTAGTAAATTTTTTGTAAATGATTGTCACTTTGGAGCTATAATTTTTGAAATTGTCTTATCAAGATCTAAAGAAGGAAGCTCAAAGATTTGAAGTGTTACCTGGATGTTAAAAAGAAAAAAAAAACAAAAGAAAGGAAATAAGAATTGAGTCTATTTTTTTTTTTAAAACAAAAGTGTCTGGAAAAAGGATTAAACTTTTCAGTTGAAAAATACTTTGGTTGAAAATAAATTAGAGATCTAATTAAAACAAATTTGTCCAAAAATAGCAAGTGATGCTATCTCTGATTGGTTAAGTTAGCTAAAAATTGGATATAAAAAGCTGTCTTAGATTATTATTGTGATTGATTGAGATTGTTAAACTATCAAATTTAATGCTGAAAATATAAAAAAATGCCTTGCTAGAAAAATTATATGTATGTTCCATCGATTCCTGACCATCTGGGGAAGCTGCACATCACATAGGAAAGAAAAGATGTGTCTAAAATAATATTCTACACCTTTCAACTGACCAGATAAATAAGATGTTTTTAATAGAAGAAAGAAAGCATTCACCTGCATTCAAAGAAGATGAATTAATCTACTGATAAATATTAATCATCAAGTCCAATTAATTGTTACAACAACTGATTTTGAACTCAAGAAAATTTACAAATGGGAAAACAACTGCTGTATTTCATCCACATGCTTGACAAGAAGAGAAGAAAAATTACTATAATGATTTCCAAATTATCCACTAAAGCAAATAACCTCAATAGAGTCACCATCATCAAATAGTTATCCACCTCAAGAAAGAGATTGTTCCCAGTAAAACGGAAATGGTAGCTGAGAAATATAAACATTATACAAGACAAGTTTGAACCCTTGGAAATTCGCTACAAACAAAAGATCGGTAATATGACTTTTTATATCTATTTTCTTTATGATATCAGTCTTAATAAACATTTTAGCAATAAAGTGGTATATTTTTATTTAAAGAACTTTTAAAGACTATTCAGATCGATTAAAACAAGAATGTCTTACTAATAATAACTTTGAGCTTCATAAATGATCTTGAATGTATAAAATGATTTGTTTATTAATTTTACAATATTAATATGTAAAACAATTTTTTTTTTATTTTTTTTTATGGTATTATGATTTTAGTTTTAACTAATATTATTATTTTGGTTTTAATAATATTTTGTTATTATGGGATAAAACACGCACATACATAATAATATTTTTATATGTGTATAATTGGAAGTGAATGTGGAATAATGAGTAGTATTAGAATATTAGATTATTTTGTTTCAAGTTCAGTATAGATTTCAGCGCTTGGAAGGGAGGGGGAGAAAATAATTTAAAACTTTTTTCTAAAACTTGCTCTTTCAATTTTACTAACATTTTTTTTTACATTCTATTTACATGTTGGATTTTAAAGTATGTGTGCTAATGAGCAGATAATATTTTTTTTTAATACTTTTCTCATGGAGTGAAAATCATGGTCAATGTGACGTCCAACTTAATACAAAATACATTTGAAGGGAAAGGGGGAAGAACTTAAAATTAATCTGAGGAGTGTTATATAATCAATTATTATTATTATTCATGTCAATTTTCATATTTATCTAGAAATTTTTATGTATATGTCAGAACTGTAGTAATAAATATTAGTTTGTTTTATTAAACGAGGCGTATATATTTCATTAAGTGTAGTCTTTGTTAAGTGTGATTATTCATCATCATCAATGGTTGAATATTAGTTATTTAAGATATAAGTAAATATGCTAAAATTAAGCAATAATTATGAATTACTTTATAAAAATTAGTTTTATGTTTAGGCTTAGTCCTAGAGCTGTAGTTGAAACCCTTGTCATTATTGTTATTATTATCATCATCATCATCATCATCAACGTTTTAATTAATGAGCTGTTTAACTGTTTAAAGGCCATAAATAAATATTGATTTTATAATATTTAGTGATTTCTTAGTATTATTATAACCACATCCCATCATCTATTTCATGCAAGGATGAGTGAATTGCCATCCTAAATTAGTTATATATAATCTGAGCTAGTGAACTTATAAAATATTGAAACACATTTGTTATGTTAAGATCTGAGAAATGATTTATGTCTAATATACTCCACTTTGGTTTAAAGATGTTTTACTTTTACCTAACTATTAGTGCGTATAGTGATATGGCTCAAAAAGCAAAATCTCTCATTTTTATTAGAAATAAAGTACCAAAAAGGGATTCAAACCCGGTACATGTGAAAGGTTATCAGATATAACCGTGTCTAGATTCAGATAATCTAGTGGCGCCCTGCTAGACCATATTCACTTAGTATTTGTTTAAACATGCACTTAACATCAAACCAAGAAATGAAAGTGGATAAGATCTACTGCCTGTATACCTGAGTTATATTTTATTGAATTATTAGTGTACTCACTTCACGTGATTTCCCTTCACGTGTTTTCTTATAATAATTTGCTAATAATTTACTTATGATCATTCTAAGGACTACTCAGGTATGGTAATATCTATTTTTTTTTTTTGATTCATTTATATAGGTTACAATATATATATATGTAAAACAATTAAGTCACCTTATTTTAGAATTAAATAAATAATATTTTACAAGATCTCAAAGTCTTAATTAGCTTAAGTTCTGGATTTACACAGAATATCCAGAGCTAAACATATATATATATAAACATAAATAGAATGTTGGCTCGAAAAACAATCTGGCGAATATATTAATTAATAATGCATTGTTTTAAATGGACGTTTATAACTTGCTTGTGAAGGTTTACTTAAAAAAAAATAGAAAGGATTTTTAGAAAATCCAGTTAGTCAGATTGTTTTAGATTGACATATTAATAAGCAAGCAGATACATAAATTAAATAATAAATATATATAAATAAATGACCGCACCAAAATCAAAAAGTTAAGAGCATATGAGATAGGATTAGATGTAAAAAAATCATTTATGAGCATAATTACATTTACAGATATATATATATAAATATCCGTTAATTAAAAATAATATTGTAATTATAATTGAAATAATATTTTTAAACGGTTTATAAACAATTCAAACAATCTTTAAATCCGCAGAAGTACTTTCGGTTACTTTCAAACCTGCCTCAACTGCTATTAAATTCAAAAACTAAAAGCGGAAGCAAACGTCATCAATTCAAATTCCACGAATCTCGTATTTTAATGTTAGAAGCTTGTCGATTTATCAAATAAAACACATTTGATAAATCGACAAGCTTCTAACATTAAAATACGAGATTCGTGGAATTTGAATTGATGACGTTTGCTTCCGCTTTTAGTTTTTGAATTTAATAGCAGTTGAGGCAGGTTTGAAAGTAACCGAAAGTACTTCTGCGGATTTAAAGATTGTTTGAATTGTTTATAAACCGTTTAAAAATATTATTTCAATTATAATTATATATATATATATATAAGGTAAAGTTAAAGAATACATGAGAAGAGATCTTGATAGATTATTTAGACTAAATTGACTATTAGGTGGAGCTTGGAAATTTACTGTGCAATTTTGAGAGTTCAAGTTAAAATATTGCACGTTCTCCTGTGGCAGCAAGCTTCTATTAAATGTACACTGAAGTTCTTAGGTAGGGCTTTGCACTCTTGGGCAGCAGGATGGTGCGGCCGTGAAAGATGATGACCCCAAAAGGGTCGAGAAGTGATGGATTTACTGCTACAATATTTAGGTTTCACGCGGCGTGTAATACGTTTATACTAGAGTAGTTAATCTTGCTTCTCCAAAGTTCAGTCATTTTATATTTTTTCTTTTATCAGTTGTTTTTGAAAGATACAATTGTAAGATAACATCCCAAAAATAAATTCAAATCACTTTCCAGATTAGAAATAGATTTGACAACATGTTTTTTAACAAAAGTATCTCTAATCTTAATCCCCTTTTAAGTAAAACTTTAATTAAAAATACCTATCCCAGATTAAAACAATAGTGCTTCCAACCCTTAATTATTTTTGGACAATTAACATCAGTCACAACTTCCATATTGTATTTTATAAAAAATATACAGTTTAATAAAAAACCAAGCAATTTAAAAAGAAAAATCTAAAAATGACATATAATAAATATTTAAAAACCTCAATATTTTGTTAGTAAGTTTTGCTCCTATGTATATATTTGAGCTGCATCTATAATACTTTAATAAAAAAAAAAACTAATAATTAATAAAAAGAATTAATGATAATTTTAAAACATGTTATTGAAACATTAAATTTTATAATTTAGGCGCGCATCTCAAATATATACATGAAATATATATACACGACAAAAGGAGCGGGATGGGAAATTGGGATTTAAACACAGGTTAGTAGGTAGAAACATGAAGCACAATCTTAAGCTAAGATTGACTGCTTCAATATGTAATAGACAGGGTATGAGCACAGACTTTCACATGATCTACCACTCTCCACACTATCTCATAACACTGCTACACCTGAACACACATATCTCGAAAAGATAAATAATCACCAATATAAGTATTTCATGCTAAACCAGCAATCATCAGTTGGTCCAGATTACCACTTCTACACATATATGCTACAAGTGCTCAGATATATATTAAGATAGCAAATCCTTCTACTATAATGGACAGGCTTCAATGTACTTCACTCTCCAACTCTTCAACTAACCATCCAATTAAAAATATGAAGAGTTGGAGTGTGGAGTACATCGAAGCCTGTCCATTAAAGTAGGAGGATTTGCTATCTTAATATATATCTGAGAACTTGTAGCATATATGTGTAGAGATGGTAATCTGGACCAACTGATGATTGCTGGTTTAGCATGAATTACGTATATTGGTGATTATTTATCTTTTCAACATATGTGTGTTCAGGTGTATCAGTGTTATGAGATAGTGTAGAGAGTGGTGGGTTATGTGAAAGTCTGTGCTCATACCATGTCTAATAATAATAATAATAATAATAATAATAATAATAATAATAATAATAATAATAATAATAATAATAATAATTATTATTATTATTATTATTATTATTACTACTACTACTACTACTACTACTACTACTACTACTACTACTACTACTACTACTACTACTACTACTACTACTACTACTACTACTATTACTACTATTACTATTATTATTACTATTATTGCTGTTGTTGTTATTATTAGTGAAAAAAGTGTTTATGTTTAACTAAGGTTTAATTATTTTTCTCTATATATGTGTATATTTAATTAAATCTGTTTTACAAAATATAAAAAAAAATGATTAGCACATATTAATTTTTTTTTTTGGGGGGGGGCGAAATTTATATTTGAACAATGATTTGTATTTTGTTTTAAGTAATCTGAATTTGTAAATAAATCTTGCTTACAGACATTATTTATACAAAACTGTCAGTCACAATTAAAAAAGAATAAAAACGAATTGTAAAAATATCTATTTGATAAAATTATTTAAAAAATAATCATTATTATATGTCACATATGGATATCAAGTTTATCAATTGTATATGTTATTAATAAGATAAAAAAATGTATGATAATCATGTAAATACAATATAGACATATAAATTGCCTAGTAATAGGTAATTGTAACTAACGGTGTAATTATTTCCATTAATTTTGTTCATAGTATTAAACTTGTATTTGATTAGTGAAAACCAAGAATTTCTAGAGATGGGTTTATATATGCACAGTTATTTGTTCTATGTTTAATAGTTTGCATATTTTAGTATCCATGTAGGAGAATACATTCCTATTAATTTGATGTGTTAAGGATTGGATTCAGATAAAGTCATATCTGTATAAATTTTAATTGTATTAAATTAGGTTTACAACCCAATATGATCACTCCCTATATTATTGTATAAAAGATATATTCAGTTACGTTTCTGACCAAAAATATCATCAATTTATATTTTTTTATTATGTAAGTAGTTATGTTTAGGAATGTGATCTTAAAAATATCATTCCTTATGATTATTGTAATAGAGATAAAATTGATGTATATTCCATATAGAACACATGTATGTGTAAGAACTAGGAGACATATGAGTCCAAAACTGTTATATTTATTTCATACATGTGTAAAGTTATATGTAAGTTTATTGAGTACTGGATTAAAAGGTGCAATGAATGTGACATTATCTATGAATATACTGATATTATGATTTGCAAAGATTAAAGTATTTTGTTAAAGAAAGAAATTTCATGTCAATTAAGATTATACTTTGTAAGATTATGTCTTGTACATGAAGAGTCAGATTGATGTTAAGTCAATATGGGTGTGATGAGAATCTCACATTAGAGTGGCCTTTCAGCATTCCATCATCAGATTTTTAATTGGATGGATGGTTGAAGAGTTGGAGTGTGGAGTGCATTGAAGCCTGTCCATTAAAGTTTTGTAAATTGTATTATAATTTATTATAGAATTAAACTTGGTTGGAGTGATTTTGGTAGAAATAACTTGATACTAAAAGGAAATATGCCTAATGTTTGAAAAGGATGGTTTTTAACAAATGTGTTTTACCAGTTCTTACTTATGGATCTGAAACATGGACACTTAGTAGAAGAGCAATAGAGAGACTTCAGACCACTCAAAGGAGTATGGAGAGATGTATGTTGGGAGTAACAAGAAGAGATCGAAAACACAATGTATGGGTAAGACAACAAACATGTGTTACTGACCTTATTGAAAAAATTAAAAGATTGAAATGGAGTTGGGCTGGACATATTGCTAGAAGAGATGATAATAGATGGACAATTGAAATTTTAAACTGGATTCCAAGAGATTGTAAAAGACCCAGAAAGAGACCACATGTGAGATGGATGGATGAAATAAGAAAATGTGCAGGGGTGTTGTGGAGAAGAGAAGCTAAAGATCGGAGAAGATGGATTAAACTTGGAGAGACCTTCATCCTGCAGTGGATTGGTAATGGTTGTTGATGATGATGATGATGATGATGATTACAAAAATAAATGGATAAATGAATGAATGAATACATCCTAGCTGATAACAGGAAAAAAACACTTTTCTTGTAGTGACTGCTTCTTACCTTTAAATAATAATACTCATTAACATTACATAAAATGATATTTATTTGAATATCTAATTGCCTGATTAAAATATTTAAAATATGGAATAATTGTAGCCTTTTTACCCAGAATATCACTCAATATAGTAGAAAGACTTGGATGCTTTTTATGATGTTACACCCTACATACAATCTTTATAAGTAATTAAATGTAATTGGACCTTGAAATAAAATAGTCATTCAATATCTAAATAGCATAATGATGAACAGTCTGGAATTGTATAGATAATTTCCTGAAATGTCGAGAAATATTCATTTCCATATATTGTGCACTCTTCGTTCTTAGAAGATAAACATAGTTGAAATAAATCTTAATGCAAAATATTATTATTTATATTCTCAAATTTTTAATTATCTGTCGCCTTGATTTCACTTAGAAATCACAATTATATGTCTGACTTTAGTTTTTTTATTTCTGTGAATATTGGAATATTCTAAACATCATTAACTCAATGAAAATAATAAATATTGTGAACCCAAGACAATAGCATATAAAATGAATAAACAGAAACTAGATTAGTTTTTTTTTTTTTTTTAATAAATAGGTTATTTACAATTACTAAAATGATAAAACAAAATTGATACAATGTTTGAAATAATTGCCAAGATTTCTCTGTTAAAAATGTTTTCTTGACTAAAAGTACCACAGTAACATATTTTAGCCATGTGAACAGATTAACCAAGGTTTTGAAACAAATGATTTTAAACAGATCAATTTATTAAATGGTATTAATAAAAGTTAGAAATGAACAATATCTAACTTTCATACATTAAATTTCACTAGATGATCCCCTAAACAATTTTGGGTCTCATAAAATTAAGAGTTCGGTATAATAATTCCTCAGTAACATAATTATATTTATGTTACTTGTTTTTTTTTTCAAAAATGATAATCATTATTAACCTTTATTATTATTTTTCTTTTTTTATATATGTCAAATGCATTGATTGGGAAGTAAACCTGGGCCAGCTGCTTGGAAGGCAGCTAGGCTGACCACTAGGACACCAATGCTTCATGGGCTGACTTGCTAATAATTTGAATTATCAGTTAAATAAACTTAAATCACTTGCTGGCATAATAAAATTAATATCAGATTAAATTAAATAATCTCATATTGCTTAATATTCTGTACTATTAAATAACTGAAGGAGAGAAACATATGAATCACTCATCAGAAGCCGTGTACAGGCATACTATTAATAAATTACTATCCGTATAATACTGATAATACCATGACTTACACATTCATCAGCAAACATTCTAGGTGAATAAAACCATAGCTTAAAATATGTAGATTGTTCTTAATGGGCACATGATTACAATTCAATATTTAAAATTATTATTCATTATGGGTTTGCTTGAAGCTGATTATAACATCATAGCAACACAATACAGATACTGTTATAGCTTTCTTAGCACTAAAACAACAAAGTGCAAATTGAAAAAACTAAATCCTTCAAAAAACTAGCTTATCATTGTCATCATACATTTAGATCACAAAACAACATCACCTTCCATGGTTGAAAATATATTTAAATACACCATGAGTGATAGGCTAAATCATACACTTAGCAGACCTAAACACTATGAACCAATAAATAGTTGGTGATTTCCAATGTCATATATGAGGCTACCTATGTGTGGACATTACAGCACATAGAGATAAATGGGAAAATATACCAAGAAATATAATCATGTCTAAAAATTTAGGTACCTTTAAATGTGTAATAATAATCATGAGAGTAAAGCACTATCAAGTCATGGAAAGCATATAGTAAAATGGGGAAACTTGTCTACTCCATAAGGCACAATAATAAACATTAGCAAGTTGTGCCTAAGACTATAAGACCAAACAATGCAATAAACTAAATGATAACAAGATACTAACTTAACACTGTAACAAAATAAAATTTTCAAACTTAAACTATAATATACAAATAAACAATGTCTGAAAGCAACAATGCGGAATTAAGTCAATAACAATTAATAAAATGAATAGCATATAAAATTTTGGCATAAAATAACAATACACACATGTATGGAATATAAAATATAAAATTTATAAAAAATAAATGGACATGACCGATAAAATGAATGAGAATGTGAGGATAATAATTCTGAAATGCATGGAAATATTAGCAGTTATTACTATTGTTGCAATTCTGCAAAATATCATAACTTCTGATAATTACTTTAACTATTTTACTAATAAATTAATAGAATACCATACATTTTAAAAATAATAACTATGAGAGATGAATGTCTTGGCTGACTCAAAATATAATATAATTTGGTTTATCCAGAAAGTACCAAAACATATAATAAAAATATTTACCTGACAATGCATAGAATATCTACACATTCTGATAAACCCATTAAAATTAAAATACTTAAACAAATTACTTAACACAATTATAATACTAAAATAGTATTGTTGAAAATATAGTCAAATACAAAAGAAAAATATTGCATAAAAATTTTTCTCCTTTTTTACCAAACACAAAACCTTAGTTCATTAGCAGAATTTCTTCAAACTGGGCAGTCTGAAAAGGGTATTAAGCACCACTTCAATGGGTAAACTGTTACATCAAAACATAATATTCTATTTTTTTAAACATGGCAAAAGATTTCCAAACACAATATACTATAATAGTTCTTAAAACTAAATTAGTTCTAGATTTAAACACATTTTAATAATATAAAGAAAATAAACATAAAGCAATAAGCCAGAAAATATAGGAATGATGATGTTGGAATGCTGATATCTTCAGGTAATCTATTTATTTTGTATATATATATATATATAACATTTTTTGCTATTGGTGGAATTTTAACATTTTATTCAAATCAGTGATTGTAGCGCCTCTATAACCGTCTTTCTACCTTTTATAACTCTGTGGATGGCTTGTGTGACCAAGTCGAAACGTCAGTATATTAATATTAAAAGTTTTTAACACGGATGAACCCGCAAAATATGTATTATATATATAGATATTCATTGAAAAAGGAAGAAATGAGATGTGAAAAAATAAATAGGTTAATTTTAAAATTGTAAAGAATGTTATGTAAATTAAACAATTTTGCTGCTTTCAAATTGTTGTAATGAAAATTTGTTCTCTCTTTGTTTCACAAAAAGAAATGTGAAGAAAATATATGTAATGATATTTTAGTATTATTTTAATATGTATTACAATGTTATGTATGTTAGTGTTATAGATGTATAAATCAATCTCCTTAGAAAATGAAACACAGTAATATGAATATAAGATCATTCATAAAACAAGTAATAATAATCTTATTTAATATAAATTTTGTTCATATTTTAAATATGATCACAGGTAAAAGGGTTAAATTTCTAAAAATATATCATTAAATTTTGTTTGATTATTATAATTTTATCTTAATATAATTTTCTCCTTGGCAAAAGATGCAATTCCTGAATGGTAATAAAAATAATCCAATTGTAATCAATTTAAGTGCATTGACTATTGCATTTTATATGTAATACATAGCTAATTTGAAGTTAATGATGATTATAATTGTGGAGCACTCTCAAATCAATATTGAAAATTGTAATTTTCATGTATTAACTATTAATATAACCATTTTGCTTAATGGTTAGATATTAGAATGAGATTTGTTTGTTGTCATGTTAAATGATTATAATGATACAAATATAATATTTGGAATATGTTGTATATCCATGTTACATCATGTCAGGTGTACTTATTTCTTTACCCTGAGTGAGCATAGACATCATCATCATGGGTGAATCATATATGATACCCATAAAGCTTTAAATGGATTAAGGACATGATCTTGTAGTGTATTTCCTATAGGTATTTAAATAAGGGATTGACTGCTTTTTCTTTTTTCATGTCCCTAAGGGCTCTCCAAAAGTGACACTGGGATTTCAACATATGATCTAATTATTTTGATAATGCCAAACTTAAGGTATTATATCAAAACAATCATCTTGATGCACATATATAAGTATTAAACATTCATTATATTAAAATTATTGGTATTATAAAAAAATTTAATCATTAGTAGTGATCAAGTTATAATGTTCATGTGTTTACATACCATATGTAAGTAAATTTTCACTCTGTATAATGATAGTACAGTAAAGGAATTTTTAAGGTGATTTTTACTTTTGAATGACTCAGAGAACTATCTGGATATATATATAAACAAGCATACAGCCCACCATCAACATATATTACCAATCATTACTTATAAATTAGCTCAGGCCTAAAATAAAAATAAAAACAATGTACATAGGAGACAATGTAAATGTACATATCATTGACCTATTTTATTTCAAATGGTTTCACTGGGAGAAGATACAAATACCATAAAGTGCTATGCTGTGATGAAAAATGTAACACAGAAGTGATAGAATAAATAGATGGAGAAATAAGGACAGTAATACATAAAAAGCAATTTCCAAAATGAGTTTTTAAGAATTATTTAATAAAAGTATTTAATAAATAAAAATGAAACTTCTGAAAAGTATAATAAGATAGTTCTAAATTATATATATATATATATATATATTGTGACAGAATGGGTTCAAACCCAGTCACAAATAATATTATAGGTGATGGTAATTGAACTTATATATATATATATAAATTTAAATTTATTACATGGTGGTGGTTACATAAATATACAAACGAGGGGAAGGAGCTCTGTCATTTAGAAATGATGTATATGTGTATGTGACGAATGTGTGTGTGAATGAGTTTGGTAGTTAAAAAGTTAGAACTGAGATTTTTATTTCACATTATAAAAGCCTAGAAGATTCCATCAGAAATGAAATTTTACTTTTTTTGTGTGTACAATAAAAGCAGTGATAAATGTTTTTCAGACGTCAACCAAAATTTGGTTAGGCAGTACTGAAAACAGGAAGTGAGATCAAAAGAAACTTCTAGAACATATGGAGGGAACTATAAAAGAAATACACCCATAATGCTTGGAGTCTTGTCCCTGTGAGCTTCAGCCATCAACAGTGAAATTGTGAATCCAATTTTAAAAGTTTTTAAATTTCAAACTTACATAATGGTGGATCAAAAGAAGAGGTTGAGGTAAGAGCATAATATATTGGATTCAAATCTTTAATTTCAACTAACTGCAGCTGCTTTGTCCAACCATGCCAAGATGCCTCAGAATAAAACATAATTACCAATGTCAGAACCAAGGCGGACTCTCATCAAACAACGGGTGTGCACAGATACAAAGATTGGGAATCCTTACACTGAATTTTGTGTTTATTACCTGCGATGACTGGAACTCTCAGAAATAAATATTCTTCCACAAATTCTCCAGAAAAATTCAGGTAAAGAACTTTACGTATTGATTTTTTTTATGAGAAAGAAATTGTTAACTGGTTATCATAAATGAATATGACAATCCAATTAACTTAATAAAGAAACTTTCTTAAATTTTTATTTTGTGGACATTAATAGCACAAGTAGTATAGGAGGTCACATGGAATAAACTTTCTATTGACTTTCACTACTTGATTTATTTGCAATAAATATATTGGAAAGAATGTTGCATGTGGGTGTCAAAATGACAAAGTATTAATTATATTTAAAAGGGTTGAGAGTTGAATTATATTTGTTTTTTTTTTGTCTTAAAGATCAAAAGAATAATAATGGTATTTGGAAGTATTTAAATAAAATCTGTTTTGATAGTGAAACTCTCAAAATCTTATTGTGATATTTTCTTTATATATATATTTTTATGTGTTTCCAAACTCTTAATCCCATTCACATCTACTCCCAGCTGTGATGTCACCTGACCATGAGTCTGAGCTAGCCAATGGTCACAAATCTCCCTCACATTCATTAAGTTAGTAGATCTTGTTGGTAATATATTCACTTCACATAATTCTTATATTCGTATAAGATTAGCACTTGCAGTCCTATGGATAACCATAAATACACGTTGGGAATATAATACTGTTAATGAGAACACATTCATAAGACATTTTGATCAACAATAATAAGTCAAAACAGTTTTAGTTAAATATACATACGTAGGCACATATGTTTTTTGTGTCATTAGATGAATTTATTCCATAGTGAGGAGGGGTTTTTGTTAATATATATATATATATATTAATATAATATATATATATATATATATATATATATATATATTGTAACAATTTAAATAAATCAATTGCCACTTGTAACAATTATTTATAAATTGCCATTTATAACAATTATTTATCAGTTAATATAAATATGTATTTGTAACTATTATAAATTAATATAAAAGATATGTATTTGTAATTATAATTTGTAGCTATTTC
Source organism: Epiperipatus broadwayi (assembly GCA_028023455.1). NCBI lineage: Eukaryota > Metazoa > Onychophora > Udeonychophora > Euonychophora > Peripatidae > Epiperipatus > Epiperipatus broadwayi. Next base: position 758,952 of record JAQFVV010012697.1, read on the forward strand.
AATTCATCATAGCATAGACAAAGAAAATATCAGCATTAAAGATTCTTGGTATTTATTTATATATTGGGGCAGTCATTTAAACAGTAAAACATACTGGACATTGTCATCTAATAAAAATAATATTAAACATAGCAACTGAATAAAAGTACCCACTGTGAGATTTCTGGAGTGCCTTATGCTTATCTCCAATACTAGATTCTTCTAACAAAGAATCCTTCTATCCTTCTTTCCAAATATATAAGACCATTCATGGTCATATGCACACACTGGTGCTATTCATGACAACTTATAAAAAAAAATATATTTTATAAAACTAATATTATGAAATTGGAAAGGGATGATCTCACTCTTTATTCAGTTTAGCTAAGTACATGTGTTTTCCCATGAGCGCCACTAGATTGCTTTCAATCTAGATAAGTATCTATTTATAGTGTACTTGAGTTCAAACTCATTCAATACATATTTATTACACATGACTTGGATGACTATTGAACAAAAATGACATTCTTACATTTTATCTATATTGACAAAATTACACGATCCCAATATTACCAAAGTTTATACCATAGATCAAAGATTCTTATAGACATTGCTAGCTCATTAGTGTATATTGATGAACAGACATGTATAATCCTATTAATGGCTTCTAAACAAGCATGTGAAGACCATTATTGATATTGATGGCCATTTAAATAAATTATTTATCACAATAAAGGTAATAATGATGATGATGATAATAATATCATAATAATGATAATAATAGTAATGTCATAATAATGATTATAATAGTGATGATGATACCAGCCATGGCTTATCAATAAACTCACAACAATAAATTCATCTTTATAAACTTATAGGCTTCTATTAAAATTATCATATTTCATACTGGGATTTAATAATACTAATGGTGATGATTGATCATCATGAATATCTTCGCATAATATTCAATTTTCTATAAACCCCTATTTACTAAAATATATTCATTACGCTAAACATTAAGTTTAATGACTATAATTTATTAATGATGATTGATGGCGATCATAACTTATATATAGTATTATTTGAAACATTTTTAACTAATAACATGATATCCATCTTTGATGAGGATGATCTAAATTCATGGACACAACACAATTTTAGCTTTCTATGTTGAACTATAATTATCAAAATTTAATTTATTCTCAAGCATAATCCTTAAATACCCAAATATCAACATTCTAGTTTACCTATTATTTTGCGGACGTTTAATATTTGCAAGTGATTGCTCAATATATATATGAATGGTAATACTTAATAACTGCGAGCAATGATGCTGAATTAAAATGATAGAATTAAGACAAAAAAAAACAAAAACACAATATTCTTAATAATTACTCGTAAACCAATTAAGATATATAATTATATTTTATTAACACTACTACTCTTTCTTTCTTTTAAAGTCAAATCGACAATTAATAAATGGCTTATTAATATAAAAATTTACATAAGTATAAGCAAATAAACTTAATATATAGGTTTGTCACTTTTCTTGATATCTCAAAATAAGCTGTTTTAACTCAATATTAAAAAAAATACATATTCTATAAATGCTTATTTAAGACTTTTCTTACTTATCATAAAATAAATTTCAGGTGTGACTTGTATATGTCATTTCATTTCCATTCAAATGTAATGCCCTAATTTTTAATTTACTATTTTAAACTAATCATATATAACCTATTCTTTGATGTGTTTGGATAAACAGTTACACATTCACGCATTCGGTAATGTTAACATATGTTTAAAATGTATACCCAAAAATTACATATATAAAAATATCTTTCTCTTTTGCAACCTTATAGCGAAAGAAAATAAAATACATATATTATTTTTTTTTTAATATGCAACAAGATAAAATAAAAATAAAAAACATTATAAGTGCATATATCTATAGGTTGCTCATCATCATTAACTACTGAAGAACAATTAAAAAGAAAAACATTTCAACATTACAATATATAATAAAAAATAATGAAAAATTTAAGTTTAAAGATTTAAATTATGTTTGTGCTATGTTGTGAGATATTGCAAATAACTATAGATAAACAAGTCTTTAATGTTTCTGTATCAAAAAAAAGAAAATTGCTTTGACCAGTAAATCAAGGTTTACTTTTAATAAGTAAAAGAATAAAATCGGTTAAGGAAAGTTCATATTTACCCGTCTACTTTTTACTTCTTATTAAAGTCCTTAGTTTGAATTTTCAGACCACTTTTCTTTGCTCACCAATAATAAAAAAAAGAAAGTTATTGCAGATACTTTTAAGATAATGCTGAATCAATTGACTTTGCTTGTTTCTTCAATTTCCTTATTATTCACTGTTGATTGGCTTCCTTCTACCATTTAAAAGAAAAAAAAAAGTTATTATAAGTACTTTGAATAAGTAGGTACCGGTGGATTTGCTTGTTTCTCTTCTCTAAAAAAATAATTGCTGTTGACACTTTAGATGATTGAGGTAAATCAACAAAAATTTGATTTATGGCTTCAAACTTGGTTCTACATAGCTGTTTTAAATTTTATTTTTCTCCTATTTCCCCTTCTCCATTGGTTGAAAGGCAGTGAGCTTTTAATAAGACATGAACTAAGAACAAAGCATTCCATATAGCTTGCGTGGTTGGCTTCAAAATCTATAATTTTGTTGGTTATTACTGGATACATGATTTCATAATAGACAGATCAGCGATTTTGACTCTTCTGTATTAATCAGGAAGCAGAAAAAATGGTTTAGCAATGCAAAGGCATATTCTTATGCATAACTAAATATGTTAATATTATTTTTATAATTATTACTAGCTTATAATAAATTCAATCTTGTTCCATTTCTCTCCTATTCTTTAATATTGCTTGAAAATTGCTTTATATAAACGCACATTTCATTTGCTCTTTTTTTTTCCAACTTTCAAAGAGTGAGAAAAAAAAAATTAAAGCGTTCACTCTCTTTTTAAAAAAAAAATCTGAGCTTACATTTCTGCTTAAGAATTATAACAAGGAAGGACCGATTGAGTTGAGTCTCAAAATAATAATCATAATTTTAGTGATCATCTCTCTAAAAAAAAACTTATAACTGACTCTTCAAAAAAAATTTATGATTAACTGCCTCTTTAAAAAATTTCAGACTGACTGCCTAAAAAAATTGTTTTAATCGTTTATATTGCGAAAAACATCTGGAAATCTTTATCTAAAAAAAAATCAAAGCTTCACAAGTTTGAGGTCGGTCACTATCAAAAAAAGATTTAAAATTGAATGCTATGATTATCTACATTAAAGCACCTCTTTTGTAAAATAATTTTAAGATACAGATAACAAACAAAGCTGGCCATCTATAGCAATCAGAAATAAGTGTAAAAGCATCTTTGTGTTTGTACAGATCTATTCATTGTTTCACACGTGTACAATTTTTCCTTTTTTTTTTTTTTAATCTAACAATCTTGATTGCCTTATTTCACACTTTTCTGATTTACTCTATTTTATCAAAATGAAAGTTAAATAAATTTAACACATATTATTTAATAATAAAAATATTATATAATAAATCATAAAAAGAACTGTTTATTCATAATAATAGATTTATACATATAAATCTCTGTATGTATAAAAGAATAAAATTTTTTTTTTTTTTTTTTTTAAATAATTGAATACTATATGTATATGTACATTTTGCCTCACCCCCAAACAAAAAAAAAAAAATTTTGAATATAAAAAAATTGCTTAGGTCATGAGTGCTATTGGTTTTAGGCTACGTACATTATATGTGCCTTTTACTCCTTCTGACGATTCTAGTACAAATGCATTTTCCCCTTTTCTTTCCTTTAGCATGAATGGCCCTTCATATATATTATAGAACTTTTTGAAGGTATGCTTCTGCGGGTCGCTAACATGACGAGTTTGACTAAGTTGGCAATCGGTTCCCAGGCCTACCTATGTGTAATTTACTAGGTTTCGTGGGATATTGTCGGCCTAATTGGTTGTTTATAGTCCTAATGGTGGAGATCTTATAACTTTATGCTCTTGCTGCATCCTAGAGTGGACCTTTCATTTTCCTTTCTGCAACTGGCCCAGGGCATTCTATGTCTGCTACTCTCATTGGGGAATGCTACTCTTCCATTTGCTGATAGTAATTATTCCCAGGCCTACCTATGTTTGGTTTGCCGGGTTTTGTCGGAAATTGTCTGCCTAGCTGGTTTCTTCCCATTCTGATAGTGGAGATTTTATAATTATAGTTCTCCTTCCTCCTAGGATAACCTTCGGCCATATTTTCTGTGGCTCCTAGGGCATCTAACATATCTGCCACTCTCTCTAGGGAGTATACATCAGCAGCTATTAGGGCCTGCTCTACCTGTTTTGGGAAGTTCCTTCTGGTTATCCTAATGATTTGGGGCTTAGATAAGGGACATGCTGTAAGCATTTTTAAAGTAGCAGCCTGACTATGGAAGAACTGCGTATAAGTTCCTTCTCTAGGGGTATATTTTTGCTGACTAATTTTGTACTTAAGACTATCCTGTTTCTCTTCACTCCAGAATGTCTGAAGTAGCATACTCTTAAAGTCCCCATATGTTTCAGGTCTATAAAAGAGTGCACGCCACCAACTTTTTGCTGAGGCATGAAGGTGGTTGCTCGCGACTGCTAATTTTTCTCGGTCATTTAGTCGACTCAAAGAAAACAGTTCATCGAGCCCATTCAAATATTCTATGGGATTTTCTCCATATTCACCCCTAAAAACTTTCACTTGTATATATTTAGCTATGTTGCTACTTCTTCCCTCATTTATTAAACTATCTTCCTCTTCCTCTGTCCTTCTGGGACCCTTTTCTATTATCTGCCCACTTTCTATTCCTATAGGATTATTCTCGTATATCTCGGGCCCTAAACTTTGTGGTATTCTACATGACCCACTACTTGGGGTTGCCTTAACTTGCATTTCTTTTATTTCTGTGAGTTTGTCTTCCATCATTATCAATAATTGATGGTTTAGGTCTTTTTCCTGGCAACGCAGGTATTCTTTGACTTCCTCCACTACCATTCTCTGCTGATTTTCCAGCTTTTCATTAAAGTCAACTTGATCCTTCTGGCTATTGACTTCTAATTCTAGTACACTTTGTTTTAAGCTTTCTATTTCTTCTCTTGTGGTCCCTGTCATTTGCTCCCCTATACTCTGTACCTCTTTCTGTACTTTCTTTAGCTCATGATCGGATTTACCTTGCTTTTTTCCCAGATCTTTATATTCGACTTTTAACTGTTTCTGTACAGCAGCTACCTCTAATTTTAAAGTATTAATCTCACTGCTTACACTTTCTTTGAAATTATTCTGAGCTATTTTAAAGCTTTCATTTTTGTTGATCATTTTCTGATATCCTTCTTGTACAGCTACCAACTCTTCCTTTACAACACTAAAACTTTTCTCCCAACTTTCTTGACTTGTTGTAAATTTATCGGCAAGTTCCTTATATCTTATGTCACATCTGTCATCAAACTCTTGCCATTTGTTTTTTAATTCTATTTCAATATTCTCAATTTTTTTAGATTGTTGACCTATATCTAGCTTCATTTCCTGAGCTTGTTGGTCTAGTTTATTATCTAGCCTTTGAGATTGTTCATCAAATTTCTGACTTATTTGGTTCATGCCCTCTTTCATTTCCTTCATCTCTTGTGATTGTTGATCAAATTTATTATCAAATTTTTGAGACTGTAGATCAAATTTCTGATTCATTTGGTTCATAAAAATTTGCATCCACTCTGGAGGGCCTTGCTTCTCTACTTCCATTCCCTCAATAGTTAATTCCTTTTCTTGCTCCATCATAAATTTATAAAATATTTATATTACTTATTTCTGTTTGATTTAGTATATTCTGATTTATTCTGTTCTGATTTATTGTTCTGCTCCCTGATTTCCTATACATCCAGAGTCAAACACCTTTATCTATCCTCATATACCTTAAAATTTTCAACCACTCTTTCTCAGCCATAATTCTCCCCATCAATCTATCTATATCTTAAGTGCCTTTAATTAACTTAACCTCCATCATCACTCTTTTTCCTTTACCTATATATGATTGATAAAGTATGAGGTCATAGTACTATTTAAAACATTTATTTAAGAAAAAGCTATCTCTGTATTGGTGTGTCCTTTTTATGCCATCATTTATCTAGTTTTTTCATGCCTTTATAAAACTTAACTCTCTCTATGCCCTTTTTAATACACTAAGCAAAAAAGAAAAATTACTTATATAACATATGTGCTAGATTTATAACAGAGTTCATGTCTCAAGTCATTTATATACTCATCTATCCTTCTAGAGATCTGACAGATATTGACAGCCAAAAGAATGATTAGCAATTCACAATCATGAGATAGACAAAAGAATTCAATCACTGCACTTAAAGCACACAATGCTCCATGAACACTCAGATGATCACCCCAATTCAATCACTCTAAGCTACTACAACCCATAATAGTTTATTGCAAACATTGTTGCATTTCCCTGCTTGCGTCCAAGTCTTAGGGGCTTTAATTCGTAAAATACTGCCTTGCTTATTTTTAAAGTCTTAGAGGCAACAATTATATATCAGTAAAACAAAATACTGCCTTGCTCTCTCTGGAGTCTTAGAGGCGAAATATTATGTATCAGGAAAATTATGCCTTGCTCTCTCTGGAGTCTTAGAGGCGAAACCATGGCAGGCCTACTGTTAACTGCCTCATGATAAAACAACTGATATTATAATCTGGGTTGGAGCAGTGAATGAGATAAATCAATCACCAGTGGCATGAATACATCACATTCTCAAGGCAATGACAAAAATTCTCCATCCATCATCACAACTGTAACACAACCAACCAAACTCCAACAATCAAATATCCAATCCAACCTCCAAAATCATAAATTTTCTATAACACAAACTTTTCAAATATGAACAAAATTATTATTCCACACTTCAAGGCTATTAATATTTCTATGCTTATTTAATTGATAAGCAAAATATATAAAAAAAAAACAGTGTTATTAACTTTAACACATTATAAGTTGTGATATCATTATATTTTAAAAATTGAAACTAAGCTCTATAATGACTGTATTCATTTATCATCATCAAAAATGCAATAACAGTAATCATCATCATCTAAACATCAGGCCAAAATATTTGTATACACTAATAATAAAAAAAAATTGCACAGAAAAAAAAAAATTCTTTTTTTTTTTTTTTTTTTTAAACTATACATCTGTCATCACTATATACTACCCATCTCTCATGTATGTGGGGTATTTCAAGCCATTATTTGGCTTATTTCGAGCCCTAGTTGGTGCGCCATTTGTAACAATTTAAATAAATCAATTGCCACTTGTAACAATTATTTATAAATTGCCATTTATAACAATTATTTATCAGTTAATATAAATATGTATTTGTAATTATTAAATTAATATAAAAGATATGTATTTGTAATTATAATTTGTAGCTATTTCAATTCATCATAGCATAGACAAAGAAAATATCAGCATTAAAGATTCTTGGTATTTATTTATATATTGGGGCAGTCATTTAAACAGTAAAACATACTGGACATTGTCATCTAATAAAAATAATATTAAACATAGCAACTGAATAAAAGTACCCACTGTGAGATTTCTGGAGTGCCTTATGCTTATCTCCAATACTAGATTCTTCTAACAAAGAATCCTTCTATCCTTCTTTCCAAATATATAAGACCATTCATGGTCATATGCACACACTGGTGCTATTCATGACAACTTATAAAAAAATATATTTTATAAAACTAATATTATGAAGTTGGAAAGGGATGATATCACTCTTTATTCAGTTTAGCTAAGTACATGTGTTTTCCCATGAGCGCCACTAGATTGTTTTCAATCTAGATAAGTATCTATTTATAGTGTACTTGAGTTCAAACTCATTCAGTACATATTTATTACACATGACTTGGATGACTATTGAACAAAAATGACATTCTTACATTTTATCTATATTGATAAAATTACAAGATCCCAATATTACCAAAGTTTATACCATAGATCAAAGATTCTTATAGACATTGCTAGCTCATTAGCGTATATTGATGAACAGACATGTATAATCCTATTAATGGCTTCCAAACAAGCATGTGAAGACCATTATTGATATTGATGGCCATTTAACTAAATTATTTATCACAATAAAGGTAATAATGATGATGATGATAATAATATCATAATAATGATAATAATAGTGATGTCATAATAATGATTATAATAGTGATGATGATACCAGCCATGGCTTATCAATAAACTCACAACAATAAATTCATCTTTATAAACTTATAGGCATCTATTAAAATTATCATATTTCATACTGGGATTTAATAATACTAATGGTGATGATTGATCATCATGAATATCTTCGCATAATATTCAATTTTCTATAAACCCCTATTTACTAAAATATATTCATTACGCTAAACATTAAGTTTAATGATTATAATTTATTAATGATGATTGATGGCGATCATAACTTTTATATAGTATTATTTGAAACATTTTTAACTAATAACATGATATCCATCTTTGATGAGGATGATCTAAATTCATGGACACAACACAATTTTAGCTTTCTATGTTGAACTATAATTATCAAAATTTGATTTATTCTCAAGCATAATCCTTAAATACCCAAATATCAACATTCTAGTTTACCTATTATTTTGCGGACGCTTAATATTTGCAAGTGATTGCTCAATATATATGAATGGTAATACTTAATAACTGCGAGCAATGATGATGAATTAAAATGATAGAATTAAGACAAAAAAAAAACAAAAACACAATATTCTTAATAATTACTCGGAAACCAATTAAGATATATAATTATATTTTATTAACACTACTACTCTTTCTTTCCTTCTTTAAAGTCAAATCGACAATTAAATAAATGGCTTATTAATATAAAAATTTATATAAGTATAAGCAAATAAACTTAATATATAGGTTTGTCACTTTTCTTGATATCTCAAAATAAGCTGTTTTAACTCAATATTAAAAAAATACATATTCTATAAATGCTTATTTAAGACTTTTCTTACTTATCATATCATAAAATAAATTTCAGGTGTAACTTGTATATGTTATTTCATTTCCATTCAAATGTAATGCCCTAATTTTTAATTTACTATTTTAAACTAATCATATATAACCTATTCTTTGATGTGTTTGGATAAACAGTTACACATTCACGCATTCGGTAATGTTAACATATATGTTTAAAATGTATACCCAAAAATTACATATATAAAAATATCTTTTCTCTTTTGCAACCTTATAGCGAAAGAAAATAAAATACATATATTAATTTTTTTTAATATGCAACAAGATAAAATAAAAATAAAAAACATTATAAATGCATATATCTATAGGTTGCTCATCATCATTAACAACTGAAGAACAATTAAAAAAAAAAACATTTCAACATTACAATATATAATAAAAAATAATGAAAAATTTAAGTTTAAAGATTTAAATTATGTTTGTGCTATGTTGTGAGATATTGCAAATAACTATAGATAAACAAGTCTTTAATGTTTCTGTATCAAAAAAAAGAAAATTGCTTTGACCAGTAAATTAAGGTTTACTTTTAATAAGTAAAAGAATAAAATCGGTTAAGGAAAGTTCATATTTACCCGTCTACTTTTTACTTCTTATTAATGTCCTGAATTTGAATTTTAGACTGCTTTTCTTTGCTCACCAATAAAAAAAAAAAGAAAGTTATTGCAGATACTTTTAAGATAATGCTGAATCAATTGACTTTGCTTGTTTCTTCAATTTCCTTATTATTCACTGTTGATTGGCTTCCTTCTACCATTTAAAAGAAAAAAAAAGTTATTATAAGTACTTTGAATAAGTAGGTACCGGTGGATTTGCTTGTTTCTCTTCTCTAAAAAAATAATTGCTGTTGACACTTTAGATGATTGAGGTAAATCAACAAAAATTTGATTTATGGCTTCAAACTTGGTTCTACATAGCTGTTTTAAATTTTCTTTTCCTCCTATTTCCCCTTCTCCATTGGTTTGAAGGCAGTGAGCTTTTAATAAGACATGAACTAAGAACAAAGCATTCCATATAGCTTGCGTGGTTGGCTTCAAAATCTATAATTTTGTTGGTTATTACTGGATACATGATTTCATAATAGACAGATCAGCGATTTTGACTCTTCTGTATTAATCAGGAAGCAGAAAAAATGGTTTAGCAATGCAAAGGCATATTCTTATGCATAACCAAATATGTTAATATCATTTTTATAATTATTACTAGCTTATAATAAATTCAATCTTGTTCCATTTCTCTCCTATTCTTTAATATTGCTTGAAAATTGCTTTATATAAATGCACATTTCATTTGCTCTTTTTTTTTTTTTCAACTTTCAAAGAGTGAGGAAAAAAAAAAAATTAAAGCGTTCACTCTCTTTTTTAAAAAAAAAAAATCTGAGCTTACATTTCTGCTTAAGAATTATAACAAGGAAGGACCGATTGAGTTGAGTCTCAAAATAATAATCATAATTTAACTGATCATCTCTCTAAAGAAATTTATTACTGACTGATCATCTCTTTTAAAAAAATTAATGATTAACTGCCTCTTTAAAAAATTTCAGACTGACTGCCAAAAAAAATTGTTTTAATCGTTTATATCGCGAAAAACATCTGGAAATCTTTATCTAAAAAAAAATCAAAGCTTCACAAGTTTGAGGTCGGTCACTATCAAAAAAAGATTTAAAATTGAATGCTATGATTATCTACATTAAAGCACCTCTTTTGTAAAATAATTTTAAGATACAGATAACAAACAAAGCTGGCCATCTATAGCAATCAGAAATAAGTGTAAAAGCATCTTTGTGTTTGTACAGATCTATTCATTGTTTCACACGTGTACAATTTTTCCTTTTTTTTTTAATCTAACAATCTTGATTGCCTTATTTCACACTTTTCTGATTTACTCTATTTTATCAAAATGAAAGTTAAATAAATTTAACACATATTATTTAATAATAAAAATATTATATAATAAATCATAAAAAGAACTGTTTATTCATAATAATAGATTTATACATATAAATCTCTGTATGTATAAAAGAATAAAATTTTTTTTTTTTTTTAAATAATTGAATACTATATGTATATGTA